>PVLA01006501.1:0-58659 GCA_004027455.1 Hydrochoerus hydrochaeris
CTTCCCTTCCTTACAGTGTTTTGGAGATTGAACCCAGGACCTTAAGCATGCTAGGCCAGTGATCTGTCACTGAGCTACATGCCTAACCCCTTCCCCTGTTTTTATTTTGTTTTGTTTTGTTTTGTTCTTTAAGACAAAGTCTTTCTAAAGACAAAGTCTACTAGCCTCAAGACACTGGACCCTCCTGCCTCAGTCTTCAGAGAAGCAAGGATTATAGGACTACATCACCATGTTAGGGTTGTTGTGGTACTTTGTGACATAGATACTGTTACTTTCAATTATTATTTGAATCTCTCATCTTATACGTTTCCAGTGAGTCAATAAGAATTTATAACAAGGAAACCTACAAGTAGTCAAGTTATATTTATAGTGTATATAGAAATTTTTACTATTACCTTACAAAATTAACAATCCCTAGAGATTAAGATTAATAGAACCAGACATGGTGGTACACACCTGTAATCCCAGTATTCTGAGGCTGAAGCAGAAAGATTGCCGGTTTGAGCCCAGCATGGGCAACTGAGTGACTTAAAAAGACCTTGTCTCAAAATAAAAATAAGACCTGGAGATGCTGGTCAGTGTAAAGGTCTTGGATTCAATACAAACAAATAAATAAGGATATTTTTTTTACATTCTCAGTTCTGAACTTTTTTACATTTTTTCCATGAAACAAATCTCACAGCTATTATATATATGCTGTCAGGATTTCATAGTATAGTTTCAAATTTGCCTAAAACTGTTATTTAATGTACATAGCAGTTCAGTGAAAATTTGGAAGCTTACCAGGGAAGGAAAAGTCAAAACCTTTGCTTCTAGATAGACTAGTTGCTACATCTTGTTGGATTATGAAACAAATTTCCACAGGCTAACTTTTGTTTTTAATATCATTCATGTTGGCTTTTTAAAAAAGCAAGCCTACATGCAGTCAGAAATAAAGCATCTTTATTTGTCAATGATTTTTTTAAATAATCGTATTCAAAGAGCTGGGTGTGGTGGCTCATGCCTGTAATCCCAGCACTTGAGAGGCTGAGGCAGGAGGACCATTGTGAGTTCGAGA
Organism: Hydrochoerus hydrochaeris; assembly: GCA_004027455.1. Classification (NCBI taxonomy): domain Eukaryota; kingdom Metazoa; phylum Chordata; class Mammalia; order Rodentia; family Hydrochaeridae; genus Hydrochoerus; species Hydrochoerus hydrochaeris. Next base: position 1,058 of record PVLA01006501.1, read on the forward strand.
CCAGCCTGGGCTACAAAGTGAGCTCAAGGCAAGCCTGAATTGCTTAGCAAGACCCTGTCTCAAAAAGCCACACACACTCACACGAAAATCATATTCAAGTAAAAGCCACAAATGTACAAGGTAACAGAAGACAAATTTAGTGGTGTGTTTAAAAGTCAGCTGATGAATTTTGTGGTAATAATTCTGCAACCTAAATGCTCATAATGTGTCAGAATCAGGAAAGCAAAACCAAATTTTGTAAAGATTAATTTAGGTGTCTTTTCAGTGTCTTAAGTAATAAATCCATTGTCTTACATAATAAAGTCTGTTGAATTTTTTGTTGATGCTTCCTTTTTTTTTTTTTTTTTTGGTATCAGGGATCAAACTCACGACCTTGCACATACCAAGCTTACTTAGTGAGTTGAATCCCCAGCCCCAATACTTCCACTTTTTAAAATCTGATTTATAATAAATTCATAATCTCTAAACTGGGAGTTGTGGTGCATGCCTGTAATCCCAGCACTCAGAAGACTAAGGCAGGAGGACTGCTGCAAGTTTGAGCCCAGCCTGGGCTTCAATGTGAGTTCAAGGCCAACCTGAACAGCATAGTGAAACCTTGTCTCAAAAAGATACCCCCCTCCAAAAAAAAAAGTATCTCTATAAGAAAGAGGATGATAGGGCCCAGGGTTTAGCTCAGCAGCCTAAGTGCCTGCCTTACAAGTACAAGATCATGAGTTCGATCCCCGGTACAAAAAAAAAAAAAAAAAGAGGATGATAGGGTCAGGGATTTAGCTCAGTGGCTTAAGCATTTGCCTAGTAAGCACAAGGTCTTGAATTTGATCCTCAGTACCAAAAAAATAAAGAGTGATAAAAGAAAATACATCATAAGATAATATTTTCATCTTCAGTTCTACATTTTTAAACTACAATGACTTTTTGAGTACATTACCATCAGTGGCTTCTTAAAATCAAGAAAGAAGGTAGTATTTAAGGAGAACCTTTTGTATAAGTAGGCAGTGAAATTATTTGCTCCTCTTCTATGTGCTAAATGTCTACTTAAATGTGCTGAGCTTTGTTTGTTTGGGTACTTATGTGTGACTCAGAATCTGCTTTTTAAAAATTTGCAGATTTTTAAAAAATTATTCACTTAAACTTGAGGTTAAAACTCTTCAGCTAAGATGATTAAAATTTTAGACATTTGTATATACTTTTTAGAGAAATCCTAAGATGGAACATGTTGGAACTCTTTATCTTTCCAGTAAGTAGTTAATGAACAATAAGAGATTTCTAGAATTCAAATTTAGTGCTAAATTTGTTTTTGCCTGTCTCAGCAAAAAATCAACTGACTTGGTGATTTGAGTATTTTTAACATGATTATGTTTTATCAGGTGATGTTATTGTAGACATCAATGGCAACTGTGTCCTTGGTCACACCCATGCAGATGTTGTGCAGATGTTTCAGTTAGTACCTGTAAACCAGTATGTAAACCTCACTTTATGTCGTGGCTATCCACTTCCTGATGACAGTGAAGATCCTGTTGTGGACATTGTTGCTGCTACTCCTGTCATCAACGGACAGTCCCTAACTAAGGGAGAGACTTGCATGACTACTCAGGATTGTAAGCCAGGAGCACTGGTTCTGGAGCAGAATGGAAAATCAGGACACACCTTGATAAGTGATCATCTCAGTGGTCCATCTGATCCAAATGAGCAGAGAGCATCCATGGCGTCATCAGGCAGCTCCCAGCCAGAATTAGTGACTATCCCTTTGATTAAGGGTCCTAAAGGCTTTGGCTTTGCAATTGCTGACAGCCCTACAGGACAAAAGGTGAAAATGATATTGGACAGCCAGTGGTGCCAAGGCCTTCAGAAAGGGGATATAATTAAGGAAGTTTACCATCAAAATGTGCAGAATTTAACACATCTCCAAGTGGTAGAAGTACTGAAGCAGTTTCCAGTAGGTGCGGATGTACCATTGCTTATCTTAAGAGGAGGTGAGTAAAAGCACAATCAGGAAATATCTTCACATTCAGACATGTATGTTTGCTAATTACCCTTCATTATAGGTCAGAATGCTTTTTTCCCAACAGACTATACTAGCAGTTTGTGTGCATTTTCCTTAAGTTTCTGTCTGATTGCGTCCACAAGAAGTATCTGTTTCAGCACATTTTAGTTATTAGTGGTTTCACTTGTGTCCATTATGGATTTCTTTCTCCACTGTATTCTTTTTAAAATCTGATTTACAGCTTTAATGAGTCATGGTATTATGCTGCTTCAAATGAAATATATCCTTATATCCTCTTAATTTCATTTTCTCTGTTGATGACAGTAATAGAAATTGACCAGGGGTGCTTCATCTAGACCTTTTTAATGCATCAAAAGGGCTTTTGAAAAACTACCGTCTCTGTGGATAAGTGAAGCTTTAGCCTGTTCTGCAGAAGCACTCGTGATGGCTTATGCTCATAAAGATTTTATCCTAAGCTTTAGAGTCTGCCCATAAGTGCTAATTAAATCCCACAATGCTTATGTGCAAGAAATGAAATCTTTATTTTTCAAAGTCATCAGCTGACATGAACCACTCCCACATACTGTAAATTCATTTTCAAGGACTCAAGTTCCATGGTAATAGCCTTTCTCAAATCCATACTGATGAATAACTAGTATTTTAAAGAGTGAAATTTAGTTGTTCACTCTTTTATCACTGTGGCTTTTATTTTTGGGTTTGTTTGTTTATTTGTTTGAACTGGGAATGGAACTCAGGACCTCACCCTTGCCAGGCAGGCAATGTGCCACTGAGCTATATCCCCCACCCTACTTTTCATTTTTGAGGCAAATGAGTTCTCTTAACTTCTTCGGCAAGTTTTTCTTTATTCTCATTTCCTTAAACTGTTTTTGGCTATTCTCTGGTGAGATAGTAGAATGTGCTCAGTCAGGTAAAAGTATTACATACTGGAGAGTTATCAGTGCTTCAGCAAGTGTAACAAAGGGACCAGGGTTTGTTGTCTGACAGTTCATTGTCAGTTTCCTGCTTTGGTTATGTGGTGTAGAGAAGCTGTCAGTTAACCTATCTATTAAATGGTAATAGCATTTATGCCTGGGGATTGTTATAAAAACAAAATGTGACTTAATATATGTACTGTATAATGTCTGGCATATAAGAGTTAAAAGTTGAAGCTAGTTTTATCATAAATATTAGTATTATGATCTGAAAATGCTATGTTTTAAAATTTGGCTCATTTTTTTAAGGTCCTCCTTCACCAACAAAAACTGGCAAAATGGTGAGTATTGTGGTAGTCCTCCGATGCATTTTCCCCACACACAAAGAGGTACTACATTTCCCTTTGTAAAAGCAGCCTGCTGTGCTGGTGGTGATGCTGATACTGGGAGAAATTGGAGGCGAGCTGTCCTTGATATGGATCCAAAACTCAGGGAGCAGCAGAAAAACCCCACTGTGTGAGATGTGCTTGCATAGTTAAGTCTTGCTCCTGGAAGAGTACTAGAAGCCCAAACTACCAATAATCATATCCTCTAAATAGTAAAATGTGACACAGTGAAGAACTTAGAATTCTTTTATTTTGTGTTTTAGAGGAGCACAGTACTAAGTAGCTAAATGTTCTCAAGATAGTAAACTATTACATCTCCTTGCTAGTACCCAAAGTAAAGACCTGGTAGCTGCATATAGCTTCTTGGGGACTACAAATACCTACATTTACATGACCTTCTTACATGTAGAACTAAGCAGAATTTTCTAAAATAATTGTGATTTTCTGTGCTAAATTTGCCTATATCAAAGTGATACACTGCCAGACCTTTGACAGTGCCCTCTTTGGCTTCTTCTGAACAGTTAAGTAGCCTATTTAAGTTTTTTGTAAGGAAAAAGAACTTTAAAATGAGTTTACCAAATAATGCTTTTGCAGAAGCAGCTATAGGTGCACATTTCTGGCTAAGTAGCCATTACTTGGATATAAAGACAATTATATTTTAAAATCCTAATTTAGTTCCCTTTCCCTTGAAGTCTTTCATCTCAAAATTGAAAAATAGCTTCCTGTAATCATAAACCATATACTGTTATTACACCCAGCATTAAATGCGTTAATTCCTTCAAGCCCCCCAAATAATCCTCTGCAAATTTGCTGTTGTTTGGCTCAAAAAAGAAGAAACACTCAACTTCAGCCCTTTTATAGACTGTATGTGCCAGTAAGTCAGCTGTGAGCAGAAATTCCTTTTGTCCATTTAGTTCAGATTGCTCTGCATTTTCTACTTTTCTCCGCTTCCCCAAGTAGTCACTGTTATCTCTATATCACCATATCTAGTGGATAATAGATGCCTTTGTAGCCACAGTGACCTAATGCTTTATATTTGATGGAAGGCTGTGGTGACCTCTGAGTGCTCTGACAGAATCCTAGGACATGTAGGGAAGGAGAGAGGGCTGCCCTTACTTTTCCTACCATTTGCCTGAGCTGGATGGAGGGGGGCGTTCAGCGTGACTCAACACTTTTAAGGAGCTGAACTTGGCTTTATAGGGGCTGACCTCCTGGCTCTCAGGAGTTGGTGTTCTAATCAGTGTTAATTATTTATTACAACTGTCTATAATCTCCTCGTCCTAACAAAAATACAAAGTATTAATCTGGTCTCAAAATCATATTTTAGGTGAATTACTAAATTTCATTTTTAAATTTATTATTAAAGAAATCATTTTGCTTGAGTATTATTTTGGGAAAGTTCTATCTGAGTAGGAAAAGTCTCCAAATATGGTAGTCTGTTTCCTTTCTCAGAATAGTTGCCTGGCATGGGATAGTTTCCCTACCTGTATTTGAAATGACCAAGCAGGGTTTTTAGTGACATTTTTATAAACTAAATTAGAGTTAACACTCCCTCTTCTATTTCTCTAAAAAGAATATATTATTTTACACATCTTCACTAGAAATTAAAGTCAGTGAGTTGGAAATGAGTATCAGAATTTTGTGGAGGTATTTTGTGAGTCTTCTTGTTTTACTTAGAAATGCTGTCTTGTATCATGTTCCTCTTTATCTTGTCTCAAAGTCAGTTTGTATCTTGGTGGTAGAGAAGAGGACAGTATTACTTAAACAGGACTAATTTTGAGGCCCTTCAGCTGACATCATTATAAACTTTGTTCTTACTTAGGTTAAATACTGTGATTTAGCCAGATATACGTGCCTAGAAAAGTGAATTCCTGTCAGCCTGCCAACTGGCTATGATTGTGACTCTGCCACCTATACTACTGTGCTTGGTTGGCCTATCTAGTTCAGAGAACAGTTTTATGAGTTAATCAATCATCTTATTTTTTAAAAGTACTAAAGACCCTTTTCCATTTCAGAAAACAGACAAAAAGGAAAACTCAGGAAGTTTGGAGACCATAAATGAGCCCATTCCCCAGCCTATGCCTTTTCCACCCAGCATTATGAGATCAGGATCCCCAAAATTGGATCCTTCAGAGGTTTACCTGAAATCTAAGACTTTATATGAAGATAAACGTAAGTAGTTGTGGAATGTTTTAGGAGCAATGTAATTAGATAAATTTAGATTTTTTTTTCTTAAACTGGAATCTTCTCATCTTTCAAAACCATGTTGAGAATTTGTTCCTTGATTCCCATTTTAATGTATATAATTCTGGGCTTCTATCATGTTTCATGCAGTGTTCACACATTAATTCTTTTCAAAACTGTGGAGTAAATAAGTTCCAGATACCTGTAAGATATTATATTAGGTAATTGGAATACAGCTATAAATTACTTATACAGGCCTTGCCTCCAGAAATATTATTAAATCTAAATGGAAAAGGCTAGTATATAATCAAATAAGTATAGAGATAAATACACATAAGCCTTCCTGGTGTGGTGACAAAGTGGATAAACTAGTATCCCAAGTAGTGTAGTCAGTTTTATCAGTCTGAATAGCAGGAAGTGTCAGGTAAAGTGTCATACAGGAAGTAAAGCGTGAGCTAAACCCTCAAAAATGAAGCGGTCTCCATGGAAGATAAGGGTGAATGACAGAAGGAACATATTTTCAGGTTGGTTCTGCAATTCTGGGTTCTGCAAGTAGTTCAGTTTGACTATGTGCAACTGGCGAGGGAAGATAGTGGTAGAAACAGATTGTGGAGGATTGGACGGCTGGAGTCGGTCACATAAATGATAAAGAGCTGTGGAATTGTTTTCACTGTAGAGAAAATATCACTGGGCTTGTATTTTGGAAAGGTTTTTATGGCAAGAATAAGGAGACTAGATCACAGAGGGGTATGCAAATTGGAATGAAAGCCAGAGTCAGCTCTTGAAGTCCAGCTGAGAAGAGGAGAGAGAATTCATAGGGCAGAAATCTGATTTTTATACTTATGTATGTATTAATGGTAAATTGTTTCCAAGATAAAGTTGCAAATTTAAATAGGTCTAGTTTAACAACATTTTTTATTAAGTCTGTATTTACTTTGAAAAAGATATGCAAAACCTAATATTTAATTGACCTCATGCTTATTCAAGTAGTTGCAGATCTTTAAGTTGCTATCTGGAGGCTATATTTAGAAAAATGAAAACCAAGTATAAGCATAGTGAAGCAATAATTTAAGTTAGTGTAACTATATAGAGTCCCTTTCTTAGACTTCCCTTTGATATATTCTTAACAGTGATATTCTTAATGTTTAATGGTGCTCTATTGGATCTCACTCATAAAACAAGTTTGACTCAGACTCCTCTAATTTTGAAGCTTCTGTGATCCACCCACTACACCTACTGCTGGAGATTGAACCCAGAGCATCATACATGCTAAATAATGTATTTACTTATACATTAATAAATGTATTAATTAAAACCACCACTGAGCTATACCCCAGTCCCCAAAGTTTCATTGTGATTCTCAGTGGTAGAGTACTTGCCTAGAATATTTATCACAGGAGATTTCACTATTTTTCTTTCTCTCTTTCTTGGGTTTTTTGTTTGTTTGTTCATTTGTTTGTTTGGTTAGTTGTTTTGTCTTATTTTGTTTTTTTGAAACAGGGTCTCACTCTGCAGACCAGTGGACTCAAACTCCTCCTATCTCTATCTTCTGAGTACTGGGATGGCAGCCTTGCACCAGCATACCTAGCTTTCACTTTGTATATAGTTCCTTGACAGTTTCTTTCTTTTTCCTTTCTAGTAACTACTTTTTACCTGCATATAATGTTAATATTTTCTCAGAGTTAAAATCTTAGTCATAAAGTAGATTTTCCTGATTTAATTTTCTGTTGAATGCAGCCTGCCTTTTGAGGTCAGTATAGTTAAGAGCCTAAAAACTGGAAATCAAACAGCATTTAAATCTCAACGCCACCACTTACTGTGTGACATTAAGCCTTAAGCTCATTGTTTCCCCACCTAGAAGTTAAAGCCAATAAGAAGTATTAGCCCTTATTTGATTTTCCTTTAAAATACTACGAGATCTGGACATGGTATCATATGCCTGCAACCCCAGGACTCAAGAGGCTGAGGCAGGCAGGAGGATATCAAGTTTCAGGCTAGCATAGGCTCTTGGCAAGTTCAAGATTGACCTACACTGCATAACAAGGTCCTGCCCCACTCCCTAGGTAAAAAAAGAGGAAAAAATATACTGTAAAGCAATGCAGCCCTCCATGTGCCATCAGCAACCCTGCTGACCAGGGAGAACCAGGAAGGAGGCCATACACACACACACACACACACACACACACACACACACACACACACCCGTAAGTCAGCTGGTGCATGAGAGAAGAAAACCTGCACACACACACCCCGGGCCCCTACCCCTATAAGAATCCAACTGATTTGGAAGAACACAGGCTGAGATGATAACAACTTAAGTAAAGAAACAACCTAGTGCTTGTATTGTTTGATTGATTTTGCAAGCCTAAAGCCGGTAGGTAGTCTGAGCAACTATTTGGAGGTTAACAATATGCAATATAGTAACTATTGTGGATTTCCTGTTTTCTTATCACTGTTTTGTTTTGTTATGCTTTGTTCTGTTTTCCCTTTAAAATAACATATATATATATAATGTATATATGTATGTGTATATGCATGTATATACACGTATATGCGAGTACATATATTTTTTGTAAAATTAGACTAAGTAAGTCATTCATGTGAAAATGCTCTTCTGATGTATTAGCTTAAGAGTGGAAATAAAAGCAGGGCACAGTGGTGTACAGCTATAATCACAGCTACTTGGGAGGCTAAGGAAGGAGGATCAGAAATTCAAGGACAGCCTACACAATTTAGTGAAACATGTCACAAAATAAAAAGGGCTAGGAAAGGCTGGGGCTTTAGCTCAGTGGCATAAGTACCTTCCTGGCAAGCACAAGGTCATGAGTTTGATCGCCTGGCACCAAAAAAAAAAGAAAAGAAAAAAAGCCAGGGGTTGGGGGATGTAGCTGAGCACTCCCTGGAATCAATCTTCAGCACCGAAAAGTAAAGGGAGAATAGAAATAAGGTATTTTCTAGGATTTAAAGTATTATAAGTCATTCAAAGATTAACTTAGATCATTTCCATCTATCAAATTTCAAATTCATTGGATAATTAATTGTAGATTTAATGTAAAAACAATTGACCAGTATTAAAAATTAATGGCAGTGTAATACTGAGACTGTGGAAATATTCCTAAACAGCCTTGATACAGTTTTGTTAAGCACTTAAAACATTTATAGTTGAATTTTCTAATGTGTTGTATTCTTTGTGTAAATTTTCACATATCAAAAAGTTCTAAGATTATAGTTTATTGAATTTCTCTTTAGTATTATCCTACTAAATGTTGGAATTTTATTTTTATCTTTTTTAAATGAATCAAAACATTTACTTTACATTTTCTGGTTTTCCTTAGCACCAAACACCAAAGATTTGGATGTATTTCTTCGGAAACAAGAATCAGGATTTGGCTTCAGGGTGCTAGGAGGAGATGGACCTGACCAATCTGTAAGTGCAAATACTTTTGCTGTTCATGTTAAAGTTTTTTAATGATTTTTTTATTTTGTTTTGTTTCCTGATTTCCTATTTTTTTTCTTCACAGTTTTATTAATATGGCTAGAACCACATTTCTGTGAGCGCCATAGTTCACATGGTGTGCCTTGGCTAAAATACTATATAAAAATTGAGTATGTCAGCTGTCTGTTGGACAGCGATTATTTCCTTCTCTGTGTAAAGAAGGAAAACTGTTCAGGGCTGGAGGGTGTGGTTCAGGTAGAGCACTTGCCTAGTGTAGATGATTGAGGCCTGAGATCAATCCCCAGAAAAAACCTATTTTAATTTTTTACTTTTCTTTGCCTTTGTTAAACACACTTGTAGGGATTTTTCTTGTCTAAGAAGCCTGTAATCCAGTGTCCTCTTTTGATAATCACTCTTATCTTCTGAACACTCCTAGACTGAACACTCCTAGGCCTGTGCATATTATTTCATCTGATCCTATTAATGACATGATATTTTTATGCTCTTTGCATTGCCTGTCATTTCATTTGTTAGCTATGAAACTAAATGAGTATAAAATAATTAATATTTCTAACTAGAAGGCATAAAAGTTACATTTGCAAAGCTTTTTCTTTCTTTGTATTTTGTTTGGTTACTTCGTTTTGAGATCTTTGGTTTTTTGAGATGAGGTCTTGCTATGCAGTCCAGAATAGGTTTGAATTCTCTATGATGCCCAGATTGGCCTTGGGCTTTTTGTCTGAGAATACAGGTGCTAGGATTACAGATGTGCACTACCACACACGTAGCTGCAAATCATTTAAAGCCTGGAATTTTGTTTCTGTATGATTCCTACAGAAAGATAGAGAACAGATGTACTCCAGTAAGTTTTAAATTTTATCCTTATTTTTGAATGACAAGTAATGTGCTTTATAAGAATTTAAGAACGTACTTGCATTTTCATTATATAATATGAAAAAAAACTACATTATTATTCTTGGAAGTTAGGTGAATAACAGTAATCTTTAAAAATGACAGGCTGCCAGGGGCTGTGGCTCATGCATATCATCTGCAGATTATAAATTCAGGCCGAGTGTGGTTTGCACCTCTGTAATCCCAGCACTCAGAGGCTGAAGCAGGGGGCTCACTGAAAGTTTGAGGCCAACCTGGGCTGCATAGTGAGTTAAAAGTTCAAAGCCGAATTTGGTAATTTTGAAAGACCATGTCTGAAAACAAAAATTGAAAAATGCTAGAGAATAGCTCAGTGGTAGAGCACTTGCCTGGAATGCTAGAGGCCCTGGGTCCAACTCTCGCCACAAAAAGGCAAAAAAATATGACAGCCTTCTTTCTGTTTTTGAACAGATTGTTTGATTTATATGGTACAAATATGTTCTAATTAGTCATTTTAGTTATAATTGCAATAATCATTAGGGACATAGAAAGCTTAGCTATATGGCCCTATATAGGGCAAATATAAGGTGCTTTGTTTTTGACTATATAGATATATTTTTTTCCTACTGTGTTGATATTTGTAATGTTTATTTAGATATTTTAAGAATTTATGATAATTTTGGTGCAGCCTTTCTATTCGCTTAAATGTCAGGTTTTAGTAGTTTTGAAAGCAAGATTACCTGATAATGGGCTTTTAATTTCTGGTAAGCAGAAAGAACCAGATCTGTTCTACTAGATGCAAGTGAACCTCAGGCCACGCTGTTCCCTTGAATTCCCATGAACTGTTTCTCTTTTGCATATACTAAATTTGTACTGTTAGCACATTTGATGGTAAAATCATAAAAATGATGTCAGTGGCTGTGAACTATGTGTAGAAAATATGAAGCCATGGAACAATTTTTTTTTTAGACTCGTAGCTTCACAGAATTACATTTTTTGGGTTTTTGTTTTGTTTTGTTTTTCACTATAGTGTAGTGATGGCGATCATGGTGGTGCTTTTTAAATTATTGTACTCTCTTCTTGGTACTTAACCCTGAGAATTACGTAATGCAATGTGGTTATCTGAAGTGCCATTTTTGAGCATGGACACTTTCTAAGGTATCACCTTTCTAAAATGTGCCAGTTTTCAGAGGTGAATCCCGGAAATCTGTTGATCTACATAGTGATGAGTTGGGAAGCTCTTAATTCTTTAGCTGATCTTAGTAAACTGTACAGACCAATCTGCACATTATTATTTTACAGATCTACATTGGGGCCATTATTCCCCTGGGAGCAGCTGAAAAGGATGGTCGGCTCCGCGCGGCCGATGAGCTGATGTGCATTGATGGAATTCCTGTTAAAGGGAAATCACACAAACAAGTCTTGGACCTGATGACCACTGCTGCTCGAAATGGCCATGTGTTATTAACTGTCAGAAGGAAGATCTTCTATGGAGGTAGAGACAGTCCCCTTTTTGTATGATTTTACAGCTTACTTTATTGTTTATCAGTGTTTCAGATTACTCATTTGGCATAACCCAGAACTCCATTGTGGAAGGCCACAGAAGGCCAAAGGGATCCAGAAATAATATTGCTATCAAAAAATAAATCAATGTTGGGCTTTATATCAAGGTTATATTACTACATTGATAAAATTTTGCCAATATAGTACTGTGAGAGTATGAGTTTAAAAAAAAAATAAATACAGCTAGGCTGGGAATGTAGCTCAGTGGTAGTGTGCTTGCCTAGCATACGTGTGAAGCCCTGGGTTTTATCTGCAGCACTAGAAACAAACAAAAAATATACATGCATGTGTAGTTCTTTAGCCGTCCTAAGATATCCCAACTAACTAAATATCTAAAGATTTTGAATCCTGATAAAATCTCAAGTATTCAAAAAGTGGACTTTTTCCACTTGAAAAGTTTTAATATAACATTTACTCTGTACTCATTATGTCCCAGATGCATGGGTTATTTATTCCTCAAAACACAGTGATGTGAATATTGTCTCAGTCTAGTTCTACAGTGACTCACAGAAGGGTTGAGAGACATCCAGTAAGTAGTAGTAACCAGATTAATATTTATGGTTTAATTGCAGAGCCCTTGCTGTAAACAATGACACCAGGTTATAATCATTTCTTGTAGTTTTCTTCTTTTATTTATTTATTTAAAGAGAAACAAAAACATGTAAAGAGTAGAGGTAATACAGAATTCCAAAAAAAAGATAAACTATTAATAAGAAATCACTAGTTAATAAACTACATATTGTCCTCTTAGAAATAGTTGTTCAAGTTACAAAATTAAAGCATACAAAGTAGATAGTCAAACAGTGAGAGTGTAAACAGCTATGCATGCATGAATCTCTGCAATGTATTTCTATACTTTCTATATTAGAGGGAAAAACAAAACAAATTCCTATAAAAACATGAAACCAAAAAGTCGTATAAAACCACAGTACAAGGTGATCTACAATGATTACTGTGTTGTTTCTTATCTTCTATAGAATGTCTATATCATCAGGCACAATTCAATATAGCAGTATAACTGAATATAGCAGTACATAACAATATTAGTAAAACTAAAACATTGTAGACAGTATAAAACTTCAAAGGCAGGTAATAATCAAACCATAGTGGATATTCTAATGGATCTTGTCATCTTAAGTGCAGTTGCCTATACTCTCAGACTTGATACTATCAATCATAACAGCTTTGAATAAAATCTATCAGTACAAAACAGCAATACAACAAACCAGATTCGATTATGATCAGTCATGGTAAAACAGTGTAGGTTTTACAGAGTTTTACATTAAGTTAATAGGAAATTAAGGATGGTTACCATACTATATCCTGTTATTTTTAGGATAACTGTCTGTGCCCTCAAATCTAATACAGGTAGAATGACTGGAACAGAATATAATACATCGAAGCAGAGTAGTGTGAGTAATGTGGGTTTTAAACCCTGGTGCACTATTAATAATATAGTGTATCAAGACCATCTATGTTAGAGTTTCTAGTTATCCTTCTCTGCCTCGTTTCTGCTATACTATTTTTCTGCTTTTGTTTGTCTAGTTTTCTCTTTCATTCTACTGCCTGCCCCACTCATTGAGACCTTTCTGCCACTGTTCCTAAAATCCTGGTATTTTTTTTCTCTCTCTCTAGAATGTCCTTCAGTATTCTCTGTAGGGTTGGATTGGTGGTCACAAACTCCCCCAGTTCCTCTTTGTCATGGAAGCATCTTGTTTCTCCATTAATTTCTAGTGACAGTTTTGCAGGGTACATCAATCTGGCCTGGAGGTTATTTTCTTTCAGGGCTTCACTTCAAGCTCTTCTTGATCTGATGGTCTGTGTTGAGAGTCAGCCTTGATTCAGATGGGCTTACCTTTATAGGTAATCTGTTTCTTTTCTCTGACGGCTTTTAATATTCTGTTTCTATATTGAATTTCTGGTATCTTGATTATTATATGTCTGGGTGTGGCTCTGTTTTGGTTGTAGGTAGCTAGAGTTCTGTGTGCCTCACATAACCGAATATCATTTTCTTTTGCCATGCTTGGGAAGTTTTCCTTAATTATTTCCATGAATAGCCTTTGTAATTTGCCTGTTTGTATTCCTGCTTCTTCGTCCACATTTCTTATTCTTAAATTGTAGATTCTCTTGTCATCTTCTAGCCTTTGTATTGTTACTGCCTGTTTCCTTGTTATTTTTAAGAGCTCTTTCCTTTCATGATCACACATTGCCAACTTGTCTTCAAGTTTTGATAGTCTATCCTTAGTTTCTTTTAAGGAGTTTTGCCAGCTTTCAATGGAGTTTTTAATTTCCTGGTAGTCTCTTTGCATCTGCTTCATGTATTCTTTATTTTCTTTATATTCTTTATCAAATGTTTCTCTCCTTTTTTTGTGTTCCTCCCTTCTTCTGTCTGTGTCTTCCTGAGAGATGCCTAGCATTTCTTTTATTACTCTACTCATATCTTGCTTTACCTGATTTAATATTTCAGTTTTGAGCTCGTCTACAAGGTCCCGAAGATATCTCTTAATGTCCATTGAATCCATGTCTGATGTTGTGTGTTTGCCGCCCTCAGGCTCTCTTGTTTTTCCCTCTCCTGGATCAGGGCTCTCAGGGTTCTGGACTGGGGGCCTCTTTCTGCCTCTCTCTCCTGTCATGGCCCTGGCTTCCTCCACACAGGTTACAGTGCAGGTCCCAGCCCCCTTCCCTGTTGGCCACGTTTCCTCTGAAGCCTCTTATAGTTTTCTTATCTGTAGCTTTGTTGATAATAACTAGGATTTTGATGTGAATCTTTCCCACTTTAAAAATGATAACTCTTGGACATGAGGGCAGTCTGACTGTGAATCCATTGATCACCAGGATTGACTGTGTTATCTGGCGGATGTCCCCTCCCTCCTCCACCACTCTGCATACATCCCTAGAACCATTTTCCTCCATCAAGGGTATACGAATAACTGCACTCCCCTGCTAGAACCTCCAGACAGGCTCTCAACAATGATAACTGTGTAACACAAGAAAGCAGTGTTGTCTCAGCTTGTTTGTACTGGAGAAAGCATCATGAAATTTCATAGTAGCTTGGTATTAAAAATGGAGACATTTTAGCTACTTTATTCTAACCTTATTGTAAAATGACACCTTTATTGGTCAATAATGATTCAATGCTAGTGGCATTCTAAAACATATTCTTATCATCATGTAAATTTTGAGTCCAGAGTATGTTACACAGCTGCTGTGTATTGGGATTGTTAATGATGTCTGACCAAATTATCACACAAAATTAGCCTTTTAAAAAAGTTGATTCGATCCTGGTCTCATTCTTAAATTGTGATGTCCTCCTTGAATAACTGCAAAAGGTATGGGTTAACTACTCATTTGCCAAGGATTCTGTCTGACCTTAGCGGTGCCCAGTAGAGTGTGCTGTTTGTGTGCACAGCTCATCCTGTGTCCCTGCAAGGGAAGATGCAAAGCTGAGAACTGCTAATGATGAACCCTTCCGAACTCATCAATCAGGAAGCTTTAATTGCAAAACACATTGTAGAGGACAAATCCTGTACAGATGGTAAACTGTTCGAATGAGGCCACACTTCTGCCCTATTCCCTGACCTCCCAGACATCAATAAAATATCAGTCACTGAACTAAATTATATTTACAGTTGATCTTAAAAGGAAGTTTACTGGATCATTTCTCATTATTTATTCTTCTTCAATTATTGACAAGGTTATAAAGCATGACAGAACTAAAAGTATTTCAAGAATACTATTTTAATATCAAATTTTCAAGTGAGAGAACATTAGGTGAAATGTATTTTTCCAGTTACATTCTTAGGGTCCTTATGTAGAAGTCAGAGGGGCTGCTACTGCCTACATCTGTACTCAGATTATGCCCAAAGCTCCCATGGAGCAGGGGCTGCTTTTCTATTCTTTGTGTTATTAGACAAGAAACTTACTTTGAGAGGCTTAACACAAAAGCATGTTATTTACCAAAACTTAGGGTTTTCAAAAAATATCAAAATTGATCATGTTTATTATAGAAAAACAACCTGAAGATGACAGCTCTCAAGCCTTCATTTCAACACAGAATGGATCTCCCCGCCTGAACCGAACAGAGATGCCTGCCAGGCCTATTTCCCAGGAGGCCTATGATGTTGTCTTACAACGAAAAGAAAATGAAGGATTTGGTTTTGTCATCCTCACCTCCAAAAGCAAACCACCTCCAGGAGGTAAGGACCACTGTTTCCTGTTGTCTCTCCCTGCCAGGCCTTTGTTTTTAAGCCTCCCAGTGAAGCATAAGAAACTTAACATGGACTGTGTATAAATTGCCTTCAATACTTACCTTTCTAAAAATAGTGAATATTTTCATTTTTTTCAAAATTAGGTAATCTAAATCATACCTTCCAGGCTTCAGGTTTATCTGTCATCTCAGATTCTACAAAATATGTCTCAGTAGCTCAATTTGCATCAAGATTATACTGAGACAGCGTATCAGGGACCTAACTTGGTGGATTTAGTAAAAAAATATAATACTGAATTTTAAAAAATTTTTGAATACAGACTTTTTCAATTAGGAGAAATTGTGGTTATAGAAATAAATATAATAGAAGTAACTGAGAAGTAAAACAGATTATCAGAAAATGCAAATATATCTTAGTTTTTCATATTATTAAATAACAATTGCTGTATACCAACTATAAAGTAACCTTGTTGAATGAAGTATCTTAACTTTCATAGATATTTTATTGAAAAGTAAAAATTTTGTCACGACCTTTAAAACTTAATGCAAATATCCTGATCCCTTTAGCAGAGTATTCAGTTCTGGGAAGGATGAATTATGTATACATACATACATCAGTTTCACCAGTAAAGGAGAAAATAGTATCTAGTAAGTTCAGGGCCATTATGATTCAGCAGATTCCATGTCAGTTTGTTAGTTTGTTTGTTTTTTGAGATAGAATCTTGCTCTGTAGTCCAGGCTGGCCTCGAATTTGCAATAATATTCCTGTCTTAGCCTCCCAAGTGCTGGGATTACAGGTATATGCTGGCATACCCAGCTCAATGTTGGTCTTGATATTGCTGAACATTATTCTTTAAATATACTTGTAAAATTCAATTGAATATAAGATGAAACGAGAACATTAGTATTTATATATTGCACTTGTTTGATTATTTTTGGATATCCAAATGATAAAAATCTTTGACCATATGTAAACACACTCTAGCTTTTGTCATTGGATTTGAATTTGTCTTGGGTAGTTAGAGCCTTTTAGATTAGATGATCACTAAAACCTTAGTAAAAAGGAAACATTTTCAGGAAAGTATTGTGAACCAAACCAATTTATAGAAATCTTGCTAAAATTAATGCAAAGTGTAAAGGAAAAATTTTGTCACATGGATGAGTTATTGCTATAGTATCAGTTCACTGTTCACTGATACTAGTTTCCATTTTCCAAAAGCAGTTGCTATGGTAACACTTGGAACTGGAACTGTCACCGATGCTGTGCAGATGATTATGTGACCTATATCAGAAAAATGAAAGGAAGGAAGCTTGTAGGTCATTTCATGTTGTGTCTTAGGAAATCAGTATTTCCTAAAACAGTCATTTAGAATAATCTTATTGTCATTCTGATATCATACAATAATTCCAAGCATTCACATTAATAAAAATAATGAAAGATTACTCTTGTGTTATAGATCAGAATCACTTTTTTATTGAAAATATTCCCTCTCTAGCACTGCAAGGATTAGGGGCAATCTAATATTCATCATAAAACTAGGTGATATTGAGGAATTCAGTAAAAAGTTGCATTACTTAAATATGTTCAAACATTTTCATACTTGTTTGTATTTAAAATTTGAAAATATTCTTTTGTTCATTTAAATAACTGTCTACTGTTTTTTGACAGTTTTCTGTGTTTAGATGTTCAATCTCTGAATAACATAGTGTCTTTAAGATAGGGATGATGTTGTATACCTGCAATCCCAGGACTCTGAGAGACTGAGGCAGAAAGATTTCAAGTTCTAATCCAGCCTGGGTGACTTAGTGAGACTCTGTTTCTAACAAGTAGGTAGGTAGATGAATGGATAGGGTTGGGGATGTGAGTCAGTACAAAGGCCTTGGGTTTAGTTTCCGTATATCACAAACACACAAAAAGACCATGTCACTAAGTATTGGGTTTTATAGTCAGGCAAACTTGGAGTCAAGCTCTGTGTGTCTTTGGATGGCAGTCTGGTCTTGGGCAAGCTCCTTACACTGCATGGTGTGGAAGATGATAACACTGCTGTGCTCATGGAGTGCCAGATTTAGGTGAGCAAACTGTTAGAGAGACGAATGAAGATATGCGAGACAGAGAATATCTTTGTCCAGGAACCAGGAGACTTGACTGGAATGGAGTGAAGTGCTGAACTGACTGAAATTCCCAGATTTATTGAGGAACAATAAAGGGATAATGTTCTGCTGAACACAAATGTTTGTTTTAGGTAGCAAGGCAGGCAACTAAGGCATGGTGACAGTTTTGCTGAATTATTAGCCTTTATCCATTTGTCCTGTAGGGGGCACCCTTGTTTTCCTCATAAGGTCCATCTCTGCTGCAGTTAGCAAAACATCTCATCTTCAAGACATTTTGACTTCTCAAAATTAGCAATCTTCCTCCTGAGTTAGCCCAAGCAGACATTGAGCCTTTGGGAGTTGCCAGGAACTCCACAGTGGAGAGTGGTGATAATTGTGTGAAACCTGTAGCCAGATCTCCAGTACATGTTAGCTGCTACCATTGGTGAATTAAACACTGGTGGTCAACTTAAATACCAGCTGAACTGAATTAGCATGGTGCTGAGCATGGATGGTGCACCTGTTGCCAGCATAAAAAGGAGACTTAGAGAGGAAAAGAGTATTGTTGTTGTTTGGAGCCATTGGTTCTCCTGGAGGAGCTTGTCATGCTGACCTCCCTGATATAAACTCAGCTGTTATCATCAGAGGAGCTCTGGACCTTGTTGCTGAGGATGGCTATAGTTCACTTTGGGGGAGCTTTGATCCTTATTTTGAGCATCGCCTCCTAGCTCTGGAGGGGAAGATGTGTGCTATTTAATCTCTAGGAGAAGCTTGTCACACTGGCTTTCTGATATGAATTCAGCTGTTCTCATTATCAGAGGAGCTCAAGACCTCATTGTCTCTGAGGATGGCTGTGGTACTTTTCAAGGGAGCCCTGGTCCTTATTTTGAGCGTCACTTCTTTGCTCTAATACAGAACCCTCAGCCTGCTGGCATAGATTCTTCACCCCACTGGCCTAGACTTTCTAGCTCCCACCACTGACCTTTGGGCCTTCCCAGTGCAGATCCATGGGATAGACTTGAATGGGTCATTATCATGGGCTCTAGGTTTTCAGCTGAACTCATATCAGTTATTTTCATGAGATCCAGCCCCTTGACTGGATTTTCTAGGTCTGTTGTGGACAGATTTTATGTACTTTCTTTGTAGTTGTTCTCCTTGCAACTCCTAACTACAACACATTGTTATTATTATCTTTATTTTGAAAATGGTTCCTTGCTCTTGATCAGTGTTTGTGTTTTGTTTTGTCTTGAGATGATATCCCTCCCAAACTAGAGGCTGACCTCAAATTTATGGGCTTACGTGATCCTCCTACCTCAGCCTCAAAGAGCTGGGAATATAGGCACACACCAACATATCTGACAACCTTCTTTTTTAAAGAAACTTTAACATTTATTAATACTTGATAATGAGATGGGCAAGAAAACCCAATTAAAATGTAAAATTGAAACAGCACCTAAAGTGGCAGAAAAACAAGTGTTTGCAGATCATTAATTATCAGCCTGAATGGTAAATTAGGCTTATCTTGTTGATAAATTTTATATAAAGTACTTGAGATTTTCTATCATGGTGCAAAAGCAGAACTGACAATTTTGCTGACGTGCTATTTCATAATCTCACAAAATGCTGAAGTCTCAAGCATTCTTCTTAGAACGCTATTTGTCTTTTCAGTTAGGAGAGTCCTGCAGTCAGGGACAGAAAGAACTTCCACTCCCAGGACTAAGCCATTGTTGCAATCTCTGTCAACAAGATGGCCCAGCTTGGAAGGGCACCAGTACAGGTGGAGAAGCAGGAATCCTGTCACAATGAATCCTCCTTTCTGGGCCTTGTTGCAGAACTGCTTAAAGTAGATTACTTTTTCTTCTAAGTGATATGTTTTCTGGTGACATATGTCTCAGAAGAGTTTCTAATGTCTCTGGTCCCAGTTATAAAGTTCTGAGATTCTCCACTGGGGCCTCCATCCAGTCACCATCCTCACTGTGGGCCTATGCACCAAATGAGCACAGTACTTTAGAAGGCCTCTCTAAAGGTGGAAAAGACACACTTGTTTTTGCTTTGCCAGTACCGTCAGGCTTTTAGCTTTCAGTTCTGGTTGGAAATATTTCTTTGAGAAGGGTGTATTTCTAGTTACTATCCTTTGATTTCATGGGAGAAAAATGTTTGAGAGCATTAAGATGATCTCAGTTGTAGAAGAATCCTAGCTGTGGCCATTTGAGGCCAGAGATGAATGAAAACAGAGCAGGTGGCTTATGGTGAGTGATCCTGGATTGCATGTACAACAAAAACAAGGCAGGACTTAGGGGTTTCCATAGCTGTGAGTACTCTGAGAGAATACCTAGAAAAACTGCCAGGTCCACTAGGCAGGACTGTTTAGTAGTTACTTTTCAGCTGGTCTGTGTGAGTCTGAGCTGTTTACTGTGGTACCTGCTGTATGGAGTGACAAGACAGTAACAATGTGGCTGTTTTCACTGTGCATCACCCAGACAGCTGACCTTTTAGGAAGCTGTGCAGACCACTCTCCAATGATGAGAAAGGGGGCAGCAGAGACTGCTTGGTGCTGTCCCACTTCTAAACAGACCCTTTTCATCGTGCCAGGTTGCTGCTCAGGGGACTTGTATATGTGTGAATATTTTCTAAGAAGAAGAATAATGACAGTAATGATTTAGAAAGAATGGATAAAACAGTATGGTATTCATCCACAATAGTGTACTGCTGTGCTGTGAAATGAGTCACCTGTAGGCAAAGGGATGAACCTTGAGACTGTAATGTTAAGGGAAATAAATCAGACTACAGAAATTTAAAAATTGCATGCTTTTTCTTATATGATATATGAAACCAAAAATATGAGAAAGGACAAAATAAAAGATACTAGGAGATAGGAAGATAGATCTTTTGCAAAAGGGAATGGGGACCAAGAGAAGACAGAGGAAGGAAAGGGATGAAAAAAAGATTATGATGTGTTATGTACATACTAATAAACAGAAAAAAAAAATCTCTATAGGGTCACTATGTGATACACCCCATGTTTCAGAAGTGCCCCAGTTGTTAGTGAGTAGCTCACTGGCAACAGGACATGACCCAGAGTGCATTGGGATGTTTATTCACTCTATTTGCAAGGAAAATGGAGTCAAAGAACTTGATAGAATTTGGAGCTAAAAGATACTTGCTTCCAACATTAATTCTCTCTATTTTAAGATTAAAATCTCTACTGTATAATCCTAGAAGAGCCAAGGTTCTGTCTGTAGGACCATAAATCATGACCAAGAAAAACTTTGCTTGGTCTATTAAATAAAGAACTGTTAAAATGTGCCTAACATAATCCTAGATTCAGAAATGCTAGTAAGGCATGTTTTACTAAGGAAATTAAATGCAATTCACAGTGCCATAAAAATATTAATTACCCTTATTCATATCAATCACTAGTCAGCAAGAACTCAAGTGCCTGGTAAGTTTACTGACCTAGACTAGGAAATTCTCAGGGAATGTAGAAGGAACATTTGTTTCCTAAAACACATGTCCTTATCCTACATTGCAAGGTGCTTTGTTTGGCAAAATTTCCCAAGTGTCCAAAAACTCATTTCAACTGTGGTAACAGCCTGTGCCTTACCAGCTGGTTTGGAGCAGCCCTCAGCAGTGAGAGCCAGAGGTCAGGAAAACTGAGCAGTGTCCCCAGGTGTGTGAGGCGCAGCTCTGTGCATTCAGAGGAGAATTTTATCTGTGAGCCACAAAATCTTGACATTAAATACTGAATGTTCTGGTTCTACTTAGCTTTTGAATTTTTAAAAGATCCAAAGGCACAAATAAAAGAAATTAATTTCTGTGTAGAACTAAGTAGTATTCATGTTAATGATCAGTCATTTATTTCTTTGAACCTGGATTCCTGACCAGTAATCATTGAATCCTAAACTTGGGTTTAATCTACATTTATTTAAAAGATTCCTTTTGGGAGTAAATGTCCTCCCTGGGGATTAAAACCAGTCCCTCACACATGCCAGGCAAGTGCTCTACCACTAAGCTATACCCCCCAGCTATTCTTTTATTTTTGAGACAAGATTGGTATCAAACTGGTGATCCTCCTCCCAGGTAGCTGGGATTACAGGTATGTGTCACCACTCTCAGCATTAAGGGCCTTTTCAGCAGAGCCAAAGAGGGTCTCCTAACAGTTTCTAAAATATCTAAAAAACTGATAAACACCGATGGCCTACACAGTGAGGTGCCAGATCAGAGCTATCATCAGCATCAGTGAAACGAGTGGCCCTTACCCAGAAAAACTTAGGACAATGATACAAAAATTGGAAAAGGGAAGTGGATTGAGGTCTTGGTAGGAGTAGCCAAATGACAGGACAAGGCAGAGCCTGATAAAGGTGACAGCACTGAGACTTTGTGGCAGAGCCCATAGGAAAGGCCAGTGGGTGCCTGGCCAGCACTGGAAATCCCTGGGCAAGATGCTGGAGGAAGAGGCTTGATAAGGCCTGTGTGGTCCTTGGCCAGTTTCAGGGGCTAAATAAAGATGAAGATCATTTCTGGGATTGGCTGAAGGACACAGTGGTGCCAATCCCTGGAAGTCCTTTCAGAGTGTGCCACCACCTGGGGTGTTCTGCAGGGATCTCATACCCTGGTGCCCACATGTAGGTTCCAGGGTCTACAGCTGAGGCAGGGATGTATTGTCTCACTTAGCTGCAGTGTCCTCCAGGGTCTTGAATATTCAGTTCTCTTACCACATCAGCCTTCTTAGAAGTCTCTCTCATGCACATCTGACTTCCTCCATCGCCAGTTCCATGCACCCATTTCCAGCTTTCCTGAGTGGGTTCCTGGCCCCTTTCCCTGCCTCACCTTCACCTCTGCTTAGTTTGTTGCTCTTCGGCTCTTTTTTGTTTAACAGAATAGTCGCTGTCCTTGTAAAAAAAAAAAAAGTGTTTAAAATAGAGTCAGAGACCTTCAGGAAAAAAAAAAGGAACCAGGGTTTCTGATAAGTAAAAAACAATAAAGAGATTTATATCTATGGTTACAGTTATGTAAAGAGTACCTTTCCAAACTGGGCATGGTGGCACATGCCTGGAGTCCTGGGTACTGTGGAGGCTGAGGCAGGAGAGGATTGCAAGTTCAAAGCCAGTGCTGCTAACTTAGTAAGATTTTGTCTCAAAATAAAAAGAAGTAGATAATCGAGTTGTACTCCCCATAGAAATACCTGTCTGTATACTTATTTCATACGGGATGTGGCAGAGCGCTTGACTGGCGTGCATTAGGCTGTGGGTTCAACCCCCAGTACCCCCAACAAAAGGTTCTATGCATGCAGTCATAGTTGGAGGTGATTTGAAAATAGTTGCTTCTGAATAGAATGATGATGTGGAGCTTTTTTGCTATATTTGTAAAGACATTTTTTTGATGTTATTATGTTGAACTTTTAACATATGGTAAATGATGTTAAAAGATGATGGTAAATCTAACACTAGTAGATATATTGAATAACTGAAAAACTTGGATTTCTTTTCCATAGTTATTCCTCATAAAATTGGTCGAGTCATAGAAGGAAGTCCAGCTGATCGATGTGGAAAACTGAAAGTCGGAGACCACATCTCGGCGGTGAATGGACAGTCCATTATTGAACTGTCCCATGACAGCATCGTTCAGCTGATCAAAGATGCCGGTGTCACTGTCACACTTACAGTTGTTGCTGAAGAAGGTAAGGAAGTGGTAGTCTTGTCTTCCCCAAGCTGATCTGAGAGGCACAGAACTGCAGTGATAGAACCATTTATATACTCTGGAGTCTCTTTGCCTTTTCCACTTAATGAACTTAAAAGACAGTTTATTATGAAGTTGTCAGGTGCTCAAGACAAAGAATCCAGCTAGTAAGTGATGGCCATTTATTTATGTGCCAGAGAAGCAAGCATCCAGAAGTAAAAGATTGGAAACACTTTTCCAGTCTTATTTTCTTACAATAATGTCTCAAGTCTCTGCTTGAGTTAGAGAAAATCCTTTAAGAGTTCAAAGAAAGTCACTGTTGCAACCAAGTCTTTTATGTCCAGCTATGCCTTTTATTGGGGCAGGGCTTTGTTCTGGGCAGCTGCTTTCTAAAAGAGGGCTGGGAGGAGCACGCAAGAAAGCTGGTAAATAGGGCATAAAACTCACACTGGCAGTTCTGGAATAATGTCTTGCCTTGATTATAGCTGCCTTTTTAATCATTAAAAATCTCTAACTAGGAATCATTTTGAACCAGTCCATCTTCTTTGTTTATGAATTCCCGAGTAACCACTATGCAGTGCTCATCTCATTTCCCAATTTTGCAAAACTAATGAGGAGAAAACAAAAACAGAATTATGAAGACTCCATCTTTTCATGTTAAAGATCCTCACTCTTTTTACTCATGTTCTGTTTTCCCCCATGACCCTCTTATCTAGTCAGTTTCTAGGTCTTGAGTACTTCTCACATCTACCTTTTTTCTGTTTCATTCTCATATTTTATTTCCGACACACTATATAAATGTTTTGAAATACATTTTTATTATTTAAAGGAAACAAAAGCATGTAAAAGGTAGAGATAACACAGAATTTCAAAAAAAAGATAAACAATAAGAAATCACTAGTTGATAAATTACATATTGTCCTCTTAGAAATAGTTGTTCAAGTTACAAAATTAAAGCATACAAAGTAGATATTCAAACAGTGAGAGTGTAAACAGCTATGCATGCATGAGTCTCTACATGTATTTCTATCCTTTCTGTATTAGAGGGAAGAACAAAACATAGCAAGATGAAACAAAACATTCCTATAAAAACATGAAACCAAAAAGTCATATAAAACTACAGTACAAGGTGATCTACAATGATTACTGTGTTGTTTCTTATTTTCTACAATAGAATTATCTATATCAGGCATAATTGAATATAACAGTACATAACAATATTAGTAAAAATAAAACATTGTAGACAGTATAAAACTTCAAAGGCAGGTAATAATCAAACCATAGTGGATATTCTAGTGAATCTTCTCATTTTAAGTGGAGTTGCCTATACTCTCAGACTTGATACTATCAATCATAACAGCTTTGAATAAAATCTATCAATACAAAACAGTGATCTAACAAACCAGATTTGATTATAATCAGTCATGGTAAAACAGTGTAGGTTTTACAGAGCTTTAGATTAAGTTAATAGGGAATTAAGGATGATTACTGTACTATATCCTGTTATTTTTGGGATAACTGTCTGTGCCCTCAAATCTAATACAGGTAGAATGACTGGAACAGAATATAATATATCTAAGCAGAGTGGTGTGAGTAATGTGGGTTTTAAATCCTGATGCACTATTAACAATGTAGTGTATCAAGGCCATCTATGTTAGACTTTCTAGTTATCCTCTGCCTCATTTCTGCTATACTGTTTTTCTGCCTTTGTTTGTCTACTTTTCTCCTTCATTCTACTGCCTGCCCCACTCATTGAGGCCTTTCTGCCACTGTTCCTAAAATCCTGGGGTTTTTTTCTCGTTCTAGAATGTCCTTCAGTATTCTCTGTAGGGTTGGATTTGTGGTCACAAACTCCCCCAGTTCCTCTTTGTCATGGAAGCATCTTGTTTCTCCATTAATTTCTAGTGACAGTTTTGCAGGGTACATCAATCTGGCCTGGAGGTTATTTTCTTTCAGGGCTTGGAATACTTCGCTCCAAGCTCTTCTTGATCTGATGGTCTATGTTGAGAAGTCAGCCATGATTCTGATGGGCTTACCTTTATAGGTGATCTGTTTCTTTTCTCTGACAGCTTTTAATATTCTGTTTCTATATTGAGTTTCTGGTATCTTGATTATTATATGTCTGGGTGTAGATCTGTTTTGGTTGTAGGTGGCTGGAGTTCTGTATGCCTCACATAACTGAATATCATTTTCTTTTGCCATGCTTGGGAAGTTTTCCTTAATTATTTCCTTGAATAGCCTTTGTAATTTGCCTGTTTGTATTCCTGCTTCTTCGTCCACATTTCTTATTCTTAAATTGTAGATTCTCTTGTCATCTTCTAGCCTTTGTATTGTTACTGCCTTTTTCCTTGCTATTTTTAAGAGCTCTTTCCTTTCATGATCACACATTGCCAACTTGTCTTCAAGTTTTGATAGTCTATCCTTAGTTTCTTTTAAGGAGTTTTGCCAGCTTTCAATGGAGTTTTTAATTTCCTGGTAGTCTCTTTGCATCTGCTTCATGTATTCTATATTTTCTTTATATTCTTTATCGAATGTTTCTCTCCTTTTTTTGTGTTCCTCCCTTCTTCCGTCTGTGTCTTCCTGAGAGATGTTTAGCATTTCTTTTATTACTCTACTCATATCTTGCTTTACCTGATTTAATATTTCAGTTTTGAGCTCGTCTACAAGGTCCCAAAGATATCTCTTAATGTCCATTAAAGCCATGTCTGATGTTGTGTGTTTGCCGCCCTCAGTCTCCCTTGTTTTTCCTTCTGCTGGATCAGGGCTCTCAGGATTCTGTGCTGGGGGCCTCTTCCTGCCTTTCTCTCCTTTCGTGGTCCCGGCCTCCTCCACACAGGTGTATAGTGGAGGTCCCAGCCCCCTTCCCTGTTGGCCACGATTCCTCTGAAGCACACTGGCAAAGGACCTCCGGCCTCTCCTGCCTGCTCTTGTCACTAAGATGTAAGCAGGGGCTGCGTATGCCTGCCCCTCCCCACTAGGCCAGCCAAACTTCAGGGGCCTTCACCCGGTCAGTGCGTGCTAGGCAAAGGGAATCGATTTGGGACGGCTCATTGGGTCCCAGCCAGGGGCACGACCCAATCCAAGCAAATCCCACGAATCTGCTCTGGGGAGGGAACAACCAACTGAGTCACTGTCACTCCCAGTTCAGGCTACTTCTGCCCTATTCCAACACGTCACCCATTTGGTTGCCCCTTTCCCATGGTGGGGATCTCATTCCCAGCACTGACTGTGGATTAATGAAGGTCCCTTCACCGGCTCCACTCTCTGTTAGGCTAACCAACCCCCAACTTCAGTGCTGCTGTAGCTCCTGTGAGTGGCAGCGGGAACAAGTTTGGGCGGGTCTGCCTGCCGGTGTGAATTCAAGCTGGTGCAAATTCAGGCTTGCGCAAACTTGGCGGGTCCCAGCAAAAATGCTGTGTCCTATAATTTTTAGCTGTTCCAGTTGTAATCCCAACATGTTTGATGAGCTTTTTTATGTTTTAATTTCTTCCTGTATCAAGAGGATCCATCTCCCTCTGTCTGGATATCTCCAAGATGTTTTATTCTGACATATGAGTTGTTTCTCCTGGGAGGCTTTGTATTTTGTTGTTCACTGATCAGCCATCTTTAGCTCCTCCTATAAATGTTTTTTCTCCAGATACTGTGTTGGGTGTTTCTGTTTGTGAGTTTCTGTCTGGTCCTAGACTGCAGCTCAAGATCCTCTCCAGTCCTAGGGGGGCCCATCCCTCCTCCACTTACCCTTTTCTGGTGTGTTCCCACAGCACCTAGACCCTGTAGGTTCTTTTCTGAAATCTTCCTTCACAGAAACTTCAGGGCTTCTCCTGCTGTCTGCATGAGGTGTGTTTTATGATTCTGCTCCCAGTCTGCATCTAAAATTTACCTGCCGAAGTTCTCTTAGCTGACTGTGTCTCATGGGTCTCCAAATGCTCGGGCACATCCTTCTGGAAGGTATCTCTTCCTATGTAATGGTCTGCATTTTGCAGACAAAGAAATTGCTAGTGGTTGGCTATTATACTTAATAGGCGCTCAAAAAATATTTTTGAATGCAGGAATTTGAATTCTGGGGGAAAAGTAAATGAACAAATGAAAGAGCAAAGTAAAAGTCAAGGGGTTTTAGTTCTGAGCCCTCTGTGTATCACCTGAATGGAGGTAACAGGAACTTGGAATACTATGTAGCTAGTTAGATCTTAAACAAGTCACTTAAGATTTCTAATTTTTAATCTTTTTTATCTGTACAGTATAACTAGTAATGTCTATTTTAGGATTATTGCAGAGATTAAAGGTGAAAATGTATATAAGCCACACGGACACTGAAAGGTACTCATCTAATGATAACTATCATTGTTTGACCTGCATGCCTGGCTCGTTTATTCAAGTCTCTGCTTTATTCTAAATACTAAAAATAGTATTTAGTACTGTGAGAAACATTATTCAAAGTATTTCACACATATTAACTCATTTATTACCTAATGGTAGGTAGGCAGTATTGTTTTCTCATTGAGGTAGACAAGGAAACTGTTAGAAACCAGTTAAATAATTTGCCTGTGATCATAAAACTTGATAAGTAACAGAAGCAGTGTTTAAATCAGGTAGTCTGAGTCCAAATTTTTCCTTGGCCCCAGAGGAAAATGCTCATGTGAGGCAAATGCATTTTGAGCCACAATCCCAGCCCAGAACCTGCACTTCTAACTACTAAACTTCCTCAACAGTGGTATCTCAAGATACCTTTCCCTGCCTGCTTCTGGACTCCTTTGCAACCCCTCTCCCTCTACGTTCCTACATTGTGCTTAACTCTGAAACTGTTTTTACTGTGTCTCCCATTAAAATGCAAAGTCAAAAGAGTCATAAAGTTAGAGAATTTTTCATGTTCACTACTAAACCTCGAGGGTCTAAACAATGTTAGGCACATAGTACACAAAATGTTTTTCAGTGGAAAATTGTTTAAATGTTACTCAGCTACAAACCTGGTCAAATTTCTTTATGTCGATGACTTCACCATGGTCTGTATAGTCTGCATTTTAGTGTTAACATTTGTTCTGTGACTCATAGGAAAAAGCAAGCCCCTGTACCATAACTAATAACATTTCAAGATTGTAAGTATGATATGCATAGTACACTAGCATCCTCACACCTGGCGTACAGTGTGTATTGATTGAAGGGGCTCAGATGGGGACTAACAGTAGTACGGATCAGTCAGATCATCTATAGAAAAGGATCAGTGTTGGGGCTGGGGATTTAGCTCAGCTGCATAAGCACCTGCCTGGTAAGCACGAGGTTTGCAAATTCCATCACTGGTACAGAAAGGAAGGAAGAAAGAAAGGAAAGAAGAAAGGAAGAAGGAAGGGACCAGTGTCTTTTTCCCCAGTCCATCTTGGATGAGTATTTGAAATACAGTAAAAATTAAAGAAAAATAAAAAGAAAGACATAAAATTATTCTGTCAAGTTGTTTTAACATTTTCTAAATTCTTTCAACCACACTTCAAGTAACCCTGGGAAAGATAGCTTAGCAGAAGAATTACTATCTCCTCTTAGTATATTTTTTTTTTCAAAATACCATTGAGGGTATGGTGGCATACGCCTGAGATCTCAGCACTTACAGACAAGGCTGAAGCAAGAGGATCACTGTGAATTTGCAGCCAGCCTGGGATACATACCCGCTCATTCATGGCCAACCTGCACTACATAGCAAGACCCTGTCTCCAAAAAACCCCACTGATTGTTGATGGATTTTTTTTCCAAAAAGTTATCCGGAATTACTCATTCCTCCCTACACCCATTCTTCTTAAAGTAAAAGTTACTTCTGACATTCTGTTCCAAATACTTCTAGACAGACACTTGAAATTTCCTGTATGATACTAGTCACTGTCCAGGAGAAACAGAAAAATGAGTGGAAACTCTTCAGAGATTATACCAAATTATGTTTCATTTGTAGGCACAGCCTCTCCATATAAAGTTACATTATTGTATTGTACTCTATATTTTTATTAAACTATGGATTCATGATCCCTCATTTTTCTCAGGGAAAAATAGAAAGTCTCCCTTCTGTCCATAAAAATCTCATTCATGGAGTTCATAAGTCCTCCAAATTCCTCACTGAATTCAGCATAAACTTTTCTGCACTACCGCAGCTGTAAGGCTGTCTTCAGAAGTCACACATTCAGATCCCTGTGCAGGGCCGCACCGCTGCCCCTTCCTGTGAACATGGAGAAAGGCGTCTGCACGAGAGAAGAACTACCATTGTTCACTCTGGTTTTTTCTCGATCCTTTACCAGATGGTATTCTCAAGTATGCATAGAAATCGGCTGTGTCTGTGGACTTTGCTTAGTGGGAAGAAATTTTTATTCTGTATTGTGTTTTCAAATTGATCTCTCTCTCTCTCTCTCTCTCTCTCTCGCCTTATTTTTGAGAGTGAACATTAGTTACCAAAGGCTACCAAGGACTCATTTGGAATGATTTTGGGACTGTTGCATAATTCTGTTTTGCTTTCCATTTATTGATATGCTTATTCCCCTTTGTCACCATATTCCACTCTCATTTCTTACACTGTGCTCAATGGCAGCTATTCTAGTATGTTTTATGTGCACTTTTGTGTCTGTTTTAAAATCTATTTTTTACCATTTATTTTTGAGTTACATAAATGGTATTTTGTATGCTGCATTCTTCCTCAGAAACATATGGTCTTTGTGTTTTCATTGCTGTTTGCAGTGCCAGAGATCAAACCCAGGTCTTTGCTCATGCTGGGCAAGCACCACAGTCTGTCACTGAATTGTATCCCCCACCTTTCTTTAAACTTGGAATATAATCCTTCCATACTTTAAAATTGCAAAATTGCACAATTCAATGTTTTCTGTATATTTACAAGGTTGAACAGCCATCATTAGCAATTTCACACTTTAGCACCCCCAAAAAACACCCCATGTCTGTTAGACATCACTTTCCATTCTTCTGCAAGCCCATAGCTAGGCAGCCCCCAAGTCTTGTATCTGTGGATGTGCAGGGCATTTCATGTAAACAGAATCATGTAGCCTTTTATGTCTGGCTTTTTTCACTTGACAAAATGTTTTTCAGGTTCATCCTTGTTATAAACACTGTGTAGCACTTGTAACATCATTCCTTTTCATCCTAATAATCTTCCTTTATGTGCACATACACTTTTGCTTACTTTTTAATCACTTGATAGACATTTGGGTTGTTTCTGCCTTTTTACTCTTGTGAATGATGCCACTGTGAACGTTGATGTGTATGTTTTTGTGCTAATATGTGTTTTCATTTTTTGTTGTGTGTACCTAGACATAATTGTTGGGTCCTATGGTAACTAACTTCTTGAGGAACTGCCAAACCATTTCCCCAGCAGCAGCAGCACCACTTTTTATTCTCATCAGTGATATGTGAGGCTTCCAGTTTCTCCCTGTCTCTCCAACACTAATCTTATGCTTGTGGGGTTGGTTTTCATTCTATCCATTCCATTAGGTGTGAAGTGTCTGGAGGCTTTGATTTGCATTTCTATGATGCATGTGCTTTTGACCATCTGTGTATCTTCGTTAGAGAAATGCCTGCTTAAATCTTTTTTAACTCAGTTTTTGTCATTTTATTATTGGTTTGTAAAACTTATTTACAATTTTCTAAATACTAGAACTTTGTCAGATAAATGGCTTGCAAATATTTCTCCCCCATTTTTCAGATGTCCTTTTATTTCCATGTTACTGGCCCTTGATTCACGAAAGTTTTAATGTTAATGAAATCCAATTCATTTTTTTTCTTTGATTGCCATGCTTTGCTATCATAGGAATGTGTGCTTTTAAGATTTACCCATGTTGCTGGGTGAACACAGATGTTCTCTTCAAACTGCCTGACACTTTCCAAAATGTGTATTCACCACATGCTGCCTGCCCACTTCCCCACAGACAGTCATGTTAGCTCCATCTGTAGAGTATCACACATGTGATACTTTGAGCGTTACATACAAAGTATCACATGTTCCTCACATGTGTTCCTTATGAAACACTGTGAGGATGTCTGGGGGTAGAATTGCTAGATCAAAGCATATTCATATGATTAATTTGATGCAGCACTATCAGATTATTCTCCATAATTGCTGCATCCATCCATATTTCCCCCAGTAAAACACTGATAATTTCTTTCTGTACTTTTTACATTTCAGCAAATATGTGACTTTTGAGTCACAATATGTGTGCTTTTGAGTTTGGTAAAGCATGGGAAGTATAATCTCATTGTCATTTAATTTGCATTTCTCAAATTATCCATGAATTTGAGTATCTCTTCATATGCTTGGGGTGGTTTTCTCTTGTGAATTGTCTGCCTATTCACACTCTTTGCTCAGTTTTGAGATTTCTATCATTGTTGGTATTTAGGGGTTCTTGGTGAATTGTGTAGGCATTAGTTCAATTTTATTTTAAAAAGTACAAATATCTTTTCCTTGTACTATGCTAACTTTGACCTGGTATCCATATTATACTGAATCTTTTACTTTAGATATAGTCAACTTTTTTATTTTATGGTTTGAGCTTTTGAGGTTTTAAAGTAAATCATTCTTTTACCCTACATCACAGATTGCCTCTTACATTCTTCTATTAGATATATTATATTGCATTTAGATCTTTAATCTGTTTGGAACCTACCTCTTTATATGGTTTTAAAAAGGAGTCAGTTTTTTTTTTTCATTCCTATCATGAGCCACTTTCCCCACATCAACTACTAGTACTTCCTCCATCAACATGTGAATCTATCCTTGTACATTAACTTACTCTGTGAATGTTTAAGATGGATAGACAGATATAGAGATTTATATATACACATATCATATATATACAAAATTATTGTCTACCTGTAAACTTGTGGTCTATCATTATATTTCCATATAAGATCTTAGATCAAATGATTAAGCTTGTCAAAAATCCAATTTTATACTGAATATATATATTTTAAGATTATTTGTATTTTAAAAAATTGAAGTTATCTCGCTTAACAGAATGGGATGTTTCTCCAGTTTTTTAGATCATCTTTTATGCTGTTTAATAAAGTCTTACAGTTTTAGAAACTTTTCTTATGGAGTTCTTACTCTTGATAATACAAATTTCAACCCACTAATGTTTGCTACTACAGTTCAACTATGGAGTTTGCATTTGTCTTCTGGTAATATACTTACATATTTATGCACAAAAATTCAGCAAAAAAAGTCATACTTGTTGAGGGAGGAAGAAATATACTTAACCCAGTCCTTTACTATTTGAAAAATTTCCAGATAAAATACAAAGAGAAGATAGGCCATTTTGACATCACGAAATAAATAATTTAACTCTAAGAAGTAGATTAGCTTATAACACAGAAATAAATTTAAAAAGATCCATAGCATAGACTGAAGGATTAAAAATGAGAAGAATACCAATGATCAATTTTTTCAGTCTTGATAGAGACAACATGAAACATGTAATTTAAAAAGTGAGTACCACCTTGTACATTTTGCCTAGAAGTGGCATCTCTCCTTCTAAGTGGAAAATGGAGGAAAACTTGAAAGCAGCTTATTTATACTATCTTCTGGTATCACTTAACTCTAGCCAAACTCATGAAGCCAAAAGTGTATCTTATGTTGGACACATACAAAGGTACAAGTATTTCTCCCGTCATCTTGTTGGTTGATATACTTTCCTCATCAGTTTCCATCATTTGCATAGTGTACAGTGACAAAAAGAGACTATAATGAGCTCTCAAGTTTAGAGATAGGTCACTTGAAACTGACACATCCAGTAAGCAAAGGTGGGAGCAAGCAAAAGAGAATTTCTGGTTGGGTACAGTATGATAAAAGATAGAAAGAGGCCACAGTCTGGCCAGAGAAAGAACTATTTAGCCAGCTCTTGCACAGTGCGGTCAGATGCTGGTGGAAACTCTGTGATCACGGTGTGCTTAGGAGCCATAAGGTGACATTTTGAACAGGAGGTGAAGTGGGAAGGCAGAAATGACAAGCTTAGGTAGTGTCTTCACATGCAATATGAAGTCACAATAGCTTCTTAAGCATATTTCAGAACTCAACACTGGAAGCAAAATGAAAGCCAAATTGGTGGCAAGGAGACCAATTAGAATGCCAACTGGTAGCTCCTTTAATTAATTAGGACAATAAAATTCATGATAGCTATACTATAAAAGATCAACAAATGTGTTCTCCACTACCACCAAGAAAGAAAGATAATAGCCCATCCCATTCCCATCTCACCCTGCCTTCCCTGAAACCAGACATTGAAGTGGAATCACAGCTTCCAGCCATGTGCAGGCTTCAGCTCCAGGTCTGGTGCTCCTTGCTGAAATCTATGTTGACACCCAAACCTAGCAGCCAGTGTTAGAAGTCTCCAGGGACCCAGTGGGTGACCATAATACTATTTCTCTGTCCTTCCACTTTTCACCCACTTACCTGAGTATTCTTTAGCTTCCATTTCCAAGATGTTCTTAAATACAAACCCATTATTTGTTTTGAGTCCCACAGAACATTGAAGAGAAACAACCCAAACCATGAAAGTTGTATATATAATAAAGCCTGAAGTTTCAGCTTCCTCAGTAGAGACCGCTACCTGACACTCACACATCTTATATTTAATGTTAGACTTTCTCTAACTGTTGAATTCCAACATTCAGTTCATATATCTGTTTCCATGTGTTCTGACCTAAAATGGCCTCTGCATTAAACATTTTTGTAAAGTAAGGGAAATATTTCAGGCTACGTGCTTCAAGAAAAATGTAATTTCAAATGAGACATACAATGATGATGGTGCTAATGACAGTTATAGTAGAAACCTTTTATAGTGAATATTGCCAAGCACTATTGCTAAGCATATACATTTATAAATTCATTTGATACAATAACTGAGATAACTTTAATTCCATTATACATGAAATGATTAGAAGTACAGAAATATAACAATCTTGAATATGAACATAATAGTGAGTAAATGATGGGGTCAGGCTTAGAGTTCTCCATCTTGCTTCAGAGTTAGTGTCTTAATCACTAAGCTGTGCTCTTTTTCTTTACATTTAAATATTTTGGGCTTTGATATGTGTACAAAGTGAAATGTTCAAAAGCTTCAGCTTTAAACAAGAAGTCTAGCTAGGTGTGGTGGTGCATGATCCCAGCATGCCCATCACTTGGGAGCCTGAAGCAAGAGGATCACAAAGTTGAGGCCAACCTGGCCAACTTAGTCTCAAAAAAAGAAAAGTATGACCACCTTACGAATCTCTTTTTAACTAGTATCACTCCTGACTGCCATCTAGCTCTAATGCAGGCAGTTACTATGCTTGACTATGAAATTTGCCTTTAGAGAACAGCAGGGATTCAGAGCTGTTCAGCATGATGGGGTAACATGTTACTCTTGCACCTGTATTGTGTTCCTAGGAAACAAGCATTTGAAGCTCTCTAAATATTTGTCAACACTCAGGATGGCTTTATAATCTTTGTTCAGTGTCAGGCAAAATAGCTGCTCCTATTTTAAAATGTAGGTTCAAAGTTGTGTGGGTAACTTGCAAACTGGCCTCTGTGTTCCAGCATTCCCAAAGCCTGTCACTGTCACCTAGAACAGTTAAGAGGCGTGTGGTTTGGAAACCAAGAGAATGGGCTCTGTCTCCTTGATAAATATGACTGCATTTCTGGCTCTCATGTTGCGTGGGTGAGCAAAATGAGAAAGTAGGAAAGCAGGGGTATGATGACGCCTGTTCTTTTCTTTTTTTTTAAGACGCCTGTTCTTTTGAAACATGAACATGGTTACTGTCCCAGACAGCTGACCACAGTCCTGCACCATTATGTTTCACTTTCCTAGATCTGCTTGGCCTTTACAGTTCTGTGTGAATTCTCATTTTTGTTGTTTTCTCATCTGAATAGAGCACCATGGCCCACCATCTGGAACAAACTCCGCCAGGCAGAGCCCAGCACTTCAGCACAGACCCATGGGACAGGCACAGGCCAACCATATACCTGGGGACAGGTGGGACTGTTTTCATTGGCTTTGGGGTTTTTTTCTTCCCTCTGCTCTTGACCCTTGACACTGCAGTTATGCAGAAGAGAGCCACTAATGTCGAAAAGAGCACCTGTGTGCATTTTGCTCTCAGCTGCCTGCTCTGTGCCCGGCAGTGTCCCCAACCCACAAGCACAGCCATCTAGGCTGCCTGACCAGAGGGTTGCAACAAAGTAGGGGAGCCCCAGACCACAGAATCGTATTTCTCTCCTCTTCTGCTGAAAATGTTAGTACGAAACAAAAACTAGATTTCTAGAAATTCAGCATCTTCCAAGGCATTGACAATCCAGGAAAGTCACTTTTCACTGTGACAAAGGCACTTTATCTGCCCTGTGGCTCAGTTCTCGCCAGTTTTTCTGGCTGTAAACTGCACTGAGACACTAAAGAAACAGAGATGTTGACAATTTCAAGCTATGCTGGGGTCGATGACAGCAACTCCCTAGCAGCTCCCTGTCTCTAGGTTAGTCTGTTCTTTCCAGCAGTTTCTCAAAGGGAGAAGGACTGGTTTTACAAGAAAAGAAATTAATCTGCTTTTTTTTTTCAAAAAGTTTTCATTTTCTCAGTGAGAGAATGACTTGATTTTTCTCTTATAGAACTGCCTTGGAAGGTGAAACGGGAAAGGACGCTTCCAGCTCTTACAGACATTCATGGTCTGACCACAAGCACCTTGCACAGCCGGACACTGCTGTGATTTCAGTGGTGGGCAGTCGGCACAATCAGGTAAAGCAGCGCTCTTCTCATGCAAACTGCGACTTCGAGGAGTTGCTGTATCACTGACATGGGTGGTTTTTATTGCTAATAAGCTCTCAGGTAAAATGGTTTCCCAAATTAGTAACCCACACACCTGCTGCGTGTTTGATATTTGGTTAGCTTCCATGAGAGAATATAAACAACGAAGAAAAAGTACACTGGAACAAAATTGACCCCTTAGTCGAGTACTTACAAGCACATTATGTTGTACCTAATTAACATAGACTTCTGTTTGTTCAGTTTTCATAGTCAGATCTCCTTTTTAAAGGAAACATTTTCTAAAATTCTGTTTTCATCTGTTGTACATTAACCAACTAGGAAATATGTAATCTTTAGTCTAGGGGGTATTAGTAAAAATTAAGTAACCCTTCAACCCAAACTTGCATTCTTTTGGTACAGAAATGCATACTGAATGTATAGAATCATTCCTGCCAGCTATACAGCTACTCTTTCCTCACGATGTACTCAGAGTTCTGTGAGAACTTATTTCTGTAACTCTTCTCTCCCCGCAGAGCCTGGGCTGCTACCCAGTGGAGTTGGAGCGCGGCCCCCGGGGCTTTGGGTTCAGCCTGCGGGGTGGGAAGGAGTACAACATGGGGCTGTTCATCCTGCGCCTGGCTGAGGACGGCCCTGCCCTCAAAGATGGCAGGATTCACGTAAGTGGCTTCTGTCTGCGCTCCCAGCTTTAGACCAGAAACTTGTGCAAATAACTGATTTAGAAGGAATGCAGAAAGCTCCTAAATCTTAAGAAACAGAACTTTTCCATGGCAAAGCCTAAGAGGTGCGTGTTCATCACTGTTCTTCCTGAACCCCAGGGAGGCCGTCTTCCCACCAGCAAAATGGACCCACTGCAGCTGCACTGCTTTGCCTTTCTGATCTCGGTCAAAAAGCAAAGTCATTTCTTACTTGTACAGCCAACAGCTGGGGATAAATGGATTAATAAATAAAATATATTTTCATCTTACTAAGTCTTGAGAAAGCCAGGATAAAACAGAATCTTTAGTTTCTTCCAAGGAAAAATAAGCCCGGGGTTTTTTTTCCTCTTAGCTGCTCATAGAAGTAACCAGAGGTGAAAGTTCTGAGTCTCCCCACCTTCATTATTATTTGAAGGACTAAATTTACGCCAGTAACACTCTCCACTAGGAGTTCTCAGCTCTCAAACACTAGCTTTGCACAGGGCACTGCAGACCAGACCAAAAGTACTCATAGATCTGGGTCTTCTTTCCTCTCTGTATATTCAATATAGAAAACAATTGCTGTTCTCAAATTTTTATTTATTTTGTGGTTGGGAACTAAATCCATGGCTTAGCCCTGAGATACATCTCCAACCCTTTGTCCATTTTTTTCAGAGAGAGGGTCTTGCTAAGTCACTGAGTTACCGAGTTTGTACTAGGCTTGAACTTTAACATCCTTTTGCCTCAGCCTCTCAGAGTTCTGGGATTACAGGCATGCGCCACCATACCCAATGCTGCTCTCAATTTTTAAATAGTTAATTTACTGCTATTCAGTTAGGTATACAATAAAAATTTGAAATTCTACACAATCTTCCCCTTATCACTCAACTTCAGATTTCTCCCCTCTAGCATTGATAGGCATCAGGGAAAGAGAACTTGTTTCATTCAACTAAGCAAGCTAGAAAGGCAAATGATCAAAGCCAGATACAGTGCTATCTGAGGAACTCAAGAGGCTGGGGCAAGAGGATCTCAAGTTCAAGGCCAACCTAGGAAACTTAGTGAAATTCTGTCTCAAAAAAGGCAGAGGATGTAGCTCAGCCTAGTGTTTGCCTAGCATGTGCAAACCTTGGGTTCAGTCTCAATGACTGCTGAAAAAGAACAAGGGGATCTGATTCAGATGTACAGAAGTGCTTAGGATAAGGGGGTGAGAACCAGTTAAATAGAAGTTTGTATTAGAGAGATATTATACTTGAACCCAGGACCTTCACACTGAGCTACCTCCCTAGCCCGTTTTATTTTTATTTTGAGACAGGATCTCACACTCAGTTACTAAGTTGCCCAGGCTGGACTCAAACTTGTGATCCTTCTGCCTCAGCCTCCCAGATTGCAGGGATTACAGGTATACACCACCACATCCAGCTGTGTCAGACATATATTTAACACAAAGCAGAATAAGGTAAGAGCTTGTGCTGCTGAGCTATATCCCCAGCCCTACAAAGCAGAATCAGATCAGATTTAGAAAATACTGAGCGTGCTGTCTTCTGGGCAACATGGTTTTATATTAATTTTAGTCTCTATGAGGTAGGTGGCAATATTGCCTCAGATTTAGAAGTGGGAGGTGAAGCCACTTGCTGAGATGACTTGGCATGTCAGGGTTTGACCTCTGTCCCTTTAGATTTGATTTCATTAGGAGGCATACAGTTTTATAACAGTTGTGAGATAATGCAAGCCATGTGTTACAAATGTTATTTTATGTATTTTTAGTGGCTGTTTCTTAATTTTATTTTTGAGACAAGATCTTGCTATGTAGTTCAGGCTGGCCTCAAACTCTAAGTGATCTTCCTGCCTCAGCCTCCTGAGTGCTGGGATTATAAGCATGTGCCACATGCCCAGCTAGTGGCTTTTTAAAACTACAAGTACTCTAAAAGACAGTGATATGTTTGTATGTGTGTGTGTGTGTGTTTGGGGGATACTAGGTCTCACTAAATTGCTAGGGTTGGACTTGAATTTTTGATCCTTGTGCCTTGGGCTCCCAGGCTACTGAGGCTCTCAGCATGTGCCTTTGTGTTTTCCTTTGATTGTTTCATTTTTTCTACCTTTTATTTCTTTATTCTTTCCTCTCTTCTGTCAGTTTTTTCAATAACACCACACTGAATTTGAATCTTTTGTCATGTTTCCCCATTTTATTTTTTATCACATGTAAATATTTAAAGTAACTTAAAATTTCAGCATAATGTTTACATTTCCCTCTTAAGTGCCTTTTAAAAAATCTTTAGTTTTATGTAGCTCAGAATAGAACACTTCCCCCCGATAAATCTTAAAGCCCCAGTTCCCCCTCCTTTCCCAATTTGGTTTTAAACAAAAATGACACCTGGTGGCAAATCTGCTCAATTACAAGTTTCATTTGGTTTAGAGTTTGAAATTAACTATATAACTCAACCATGTTTTATAAGATATACGTAAGCAAATTCCAAATGTTACTTTCTGTAATTATAAGCAGGATTATGTATCTAGTGCTAACTTATCTGTATTTTTTTAAAGTGATTCCACCAAAATTTATTATGGGAAATTGAGGTATTGGCTTATTTTCATTTAGATATTGTAGATAGTAGGATTTTTTGTTATCTTCATACTACTTTTCTCCATCCTGTTATTTTTAATTTCTTAGTTTTTTTTAAGTTCTTTTTGTTTTATGTGCCTAGCTTACTCTGTTTCCTGTTACCATAACTGAAAACTTGAGAATTGGAAATAATTTGCCTTATAATCTAGAGGCTCAGAAGGCCGAGGGCACACAGTGATGGGACATGTTGCTGAGTTCTGAGGCCTGTACATTATCCTATCTAGAGACAGCACATAGGCCAGAGACAGCTTCCTTTACAACAAAGCAACTGCTTTGAGAACTCACAATCCATGTGTAAGTTAATCAGCCAGTCACCTCCTAAGGTCCTACCTCCAAATACCATTAACATAGAATTACATTTCCAGTACAGGGATTCAGAGGGGCATTCACATCACAGCAGTATTAAATCCATCAGTCTTGTTTCTAGTATCTTTCACTAGCATCTTTTTTTCAAACAGTTTCATATACTTTAGGTGTTATTTTACATTGTATAAAATGAGGTATAGACTACAGTTAAATCTTCATACTAATGTGATTTATAACTTGAAAAATAACATTTATCTGTGGTTGGTGTGCAATCACCTTTTATCTAACTCCCAACTCCAGGAGATAGATACTGTTCTCTTTAACAGAAGAGAAAAATGAGGCCACTGGAGCTCAAAAGAACAGAATGGAACCACAGACAAGATTCTAAAGTCCAGGCTCCTAACTGCTGTGCTAGGCTCTCTAGGTAAAGAGAGAGGTGTCCCATTGACCTCTGCCAAATAATTACTGAGTACTTTCTGTTGTATTACTTCTGAATTTAATAAATTCACATTTGTTTTTTGGGCTTTTAGTAATATTCCATTGTTTAATCCTATTTTGAAATCAATGCCTTCGGTTGCATGTCACCTTGAAATAGATTCTAAAATCACTAATATCATTATCTTTAATCCTCTGTAAGTTACACTTGGTTTTCCATATTTTTAGTTTTCCTTTTAAAATATCTAGATTATTTGGAATAAATAACAATGGCACTAACGCATCTTCTGATCCCTAGTTTTGTATGTTTTCCTGGAAAATGCTTTTTCCTTTCTAACGTCACTAACTGTAAGCCAGTTATATCAATCTGTTCACCAGGCATCATCCTTTTACAATTTACCTTAGGCCACCTATATGGACAGGATATAGTAGCAGCACAAAGAATGGCAGTACTCCTAGAGGTATTAGGAAACTGAAGATTCCGCTCATGTTTGAAAGTACTCTTCACAGTTTGATCATTTAGATAGAGCTTTGTGGTATTATTTGATTTTTACAAACTTTACCTATTTCCTGCTTAACTTTAGGTGGAAAATCCAGGTTTGTTTTGTTGTTTTTCCTTATCCAACCCTAGGCATTGAACACAAGGCTCATGCATGTTAGGGAAAAAAGTTTTTTTATTTTTATTTTGGTGCTGTCTGGGGATTGGACCCAAAACCTTATGCATGTTGGGCAAGTGCCTTACCTAAGACTTTGATTTTTGACTTCAAGATAACAGAACTTCGCCAGGTAGGATTTTAGAAAGTAAAACTACACTGTCTCGCCCTATTGCTGCCATGTGTCCATACATCAACTCTAGCATTATAGCACATTGTATTAAGTTAAATATTTTAGGAGTTGCTTAGGAAGGCTGGAGAGCCCTAGAGTTGTCATAACAGAACTGAAGGTTTCATAGTTTCATGTTGTTCTATGACTGCTCCCTCTCTAGGTTGGTGACCAGATTGTTGAAATCAATGGGGAACCTACACAAGGCATCACACACACCCGAGCCATTGAGCTCATTCAGGCCGGTGGAAATAGAGTTCTTCTTCTTCTGAGGCCAGGAACTGGCTTGATACCTGACCATGGTAAGTAATTGTTAAAGATTTACTGGTGGCTAAAAGGTGGTGTGTTAGGGAGGGAGCCGCAGAAGGAAAATAACATCTGTGTGGGTATTTTACTAGCTAAATCAGAGATGAACACCAGAATCATCAAAAGCAGAGTGGCTTCTATTTGTTGGAATAGAATATATTTTGATTTCATTAGAAAAGCATAAAGTGCTTTTGTAGAGAAATGTGCCTGTAAGGAATGAGACCATTACAGTCAAACAATTTAAATGATGTGAAACACATTTAAAATGTCTTAAATATTCCAGCTATCTCCTGTCCTTGGTTAATTGCTTATTACCAAGTGTTATTTAGTCCTAAGAAATGAACATCTTACTATAAGGAAATACCATAAAAACTTTAGGATTTTCTGGTCACTTGTCAAAAACAAGTTGCTGTAGCCCTACCTGGAGATACAAAAGGGGACCTGAAACCATGTCTGTACTCCAGAACTGGTCTTAAACTTCCTTGGTTTCACTGTATATTTTTGAACTGTGGCAGTGCTTGGAAATCACTGCATTTTTTTAACACAAGAAAGGCAGAACCACACCCACTTAGTCCTGTCTCCTCTGCCACCCTCACCCCCATGGTAGATCTTCTGTAGGAAAAACGTAGGCATAACCTCCCACAGTCCCCTTGCAGCTTATAATTCTCTGACTGTATTATCTTCCACCATCTGCTTGTAAATCATACATTCCCAGTGACATCTTTGCTAACTGCACTGATTTTATTTTTCATATAGTCCTAGGCTTTTTCTCTTCCTTCTTCAGGTTTGGCTCCTTCCGGTCTGTGCTCCTACGTGAAACCTGAGCAACATTAAGGCTTTCAGGGCTTTTCTTGGTCTTTCCTTAAAAAGACTTGGTAAATTTGCATGTCTTATAAATCACTTCCTTCTTTTGTTTTCTTTTTGATTAAAAATGATGCTATTAAATACATCTGTTTCTATCTTCTGCACTTTTCAGTCTCCTTTTGACATTAAATTTGATAGCTTTATGCAAGAAATTTATTTACAAATGCCCATGAACTTCATTCTGGTTTCACAGTTTGTTCTTCTTTATTAGTGGTTTTGATATATCCATTGATCACACCTTTAAGTAGCCTCATGGACCAGGTAATTTGGTCCAGTTTTATTATTTCTTATGTATTTCTGATTGGGCTTTACTAATAAAGAACTTACAGATTACATATTATTAATTATATACATAATTACAAAAATGAAGTAGTATGTACATAAAAATCTACCCTTCCTATACCAACAGATGTCTATAAACATCTGCCTTCACAGACAGATATCTAAATATGTATAAGCTGTGTAATATACTCAGGCTGTTTATGCAGTAAGTACAATTCAAATGGCTGTTGAAGTTCAAAACTATGGTTCCTATTTATAATTCTAAAATTTAATAATGTTCCACTCAAATCACTTTTTAGGTGATTGGGATATTAATAATCCTTCATCTTCCAATGTGATTTATGATGAACAGTCACCATTTCCCCCATCTTCACATTCTGCTTCCATATTTGAAGAGTCTCATGTGCCAGGAATTGAAGATTCTCTAATGAGAGTTCAGATATGTGAAAAGGCAGAAGAATTAAAGGACACTGTACCTGAAAAGAAAAGCACTTTAAATAAGAATCAGTCTGAGATAAAGCATCAATCTCTTCTCCAGAAAAATGTGAATATGAGGGATCCACCCAGCAGTCATGGACACAGTGACAAGAAAAGTCTACGAAGAGACAATGATGTTACACAAAGAGGTAGATCTGTTAGTCCCAAAACGTCAGCTCATCGCTATTCAGAGGAACATTTGGAAAAACTTCCTAGTCCTCCAAAAAATGACCCCAAAAGAAGACCCAGAGATAGATCACTCAGCCCTAGGAAAAGGTGTCAAACTGACCCCAGAGCAGCTTCTGGACAAGATCATTACAAAAAAAGCAGAGGACACTCTTCTAGCCCAAAGAAGCCGCAAAAAACAGAAGAGAGCAAGGACTTGTCAAATGCTGAAGCCACATTACTCAAAGGTGAGGGTCACAGAGGAGCAAGCCATGCTAATGACAATGCTAAGCAGGTTCCAGATTGGAAAGAAAATTCTAGTATAATCAGTAAAGATGTGAAGCAGAGTCAGTTGGGAAAAGACAGAACAAGGTCTGCAGAGAAACAAAGCAAGAGAACAGATGAAAAGTCTCTTACCTCCAAAAAGACTAGCAACACTGCTAATAG
Source organism: Hydrochoerus hydrochaeris (assembly GCA_004027455.1). Classification (NCBI taxonomy): domain Eukaryota; kingdom Metazoa; phylum Chordata; class Mammalia; order Rodentia; family Hydrochaeridae; genus Hydrochoerus; species Hydrochoerus hydrochaeris. The sequence goes on from PVLA01006501.1 coordinate 44,549, forward strand.
AGTGGTGTCTGGAAATGAAAAAGGAAAGAAAGCAACTGTAGGAGAAACACATTCTGCTAAAGATAGAATAGGAAAAAATGTCCAAATATCAGAGAAAAAGCTGAAACAGGAACCTGAAGAAAACATGGTATTAAATAAAACAGAAGATCACAAAGAGAAAGAACTAGAGACAGCTGACAAATGTAAAGAGAGTGGAAGGTTCAAACCTGAAAGTAGCTCTCCAGTTAAGAAAGCACCAATAACTCCAGGGCCCTGGAAGGTGCCAAGTGCAAATAAAGTCACTGGCACAACTGGCATGGCTGAGAAACGGTTGTAACCTTTAGCATAAAACAAAGAAAAACAAGCTGTAATCTCTTCTTACTAAAAAGCAGCATTCTTCCAGAAAGTCATTTTTTTTTCCAGAAATCCTGAAACACCTAAGTACATTTTAATTTGCACATCAAGTTTCTAGGCTGAGTCCCTGGCTAGCCACCCTCCCTCGCTCAGGAAGAAGCTGTGTCCCGTGCTCATCTGACCTGCTCTGTGAGGCTGCCTGCTCATCTCCATGAGTGTCTGACAAGTGACGTGTTGATATTAATGCAGTCATCTCACTTTGTATTTGTGCCAAGGTATCTACTGTATCATGTCTGTTTTATCTTTCTCATTCAGATATTTCTGCAATAATGGAACAGTTAGGTTTGGCTTCGAAGTTGGTGTTCTCAATAGCATGTTGCATGTTTTTAGAGAGAAATATTTGAGTCCTTGCAGATGAGACTGTTAGCTTATCATTTCAAACTAACAGCTATTGATGGAGTCTCAGTTTAAAAGTAAAACTCCCAAGCATCATTAATTTAAAGCAAAAGGTGAAATAGTAATGCTTTCTTATAGCTTTTTATTTTAATTTGGCTGGATAAAGTGTTTCAAATAACTGTTACAGATAGTACAACTGAATGCTCAAAATGAGAAAGTCCTTCTAAGCAGCAAAGTTCAGCTGCTGCTACCCAGGCTATAACCCCAGCTGTTACCCAGTTAAGTCATCTCAGGTTACCCTTTCTCATTGTGAACCCACAAAGCAGCATGCAGAAGTACTTGCTTACTGTTCTTCAAAGAGAAACTGCCAATTAGCTATGCCTGGATATTTGGATTGTATCTACCACTAAAATCATCAGTCTTTAACAGAAAGACATATTTGAAGGGTCAAATTATATGGAGTGCATGAGGGACTTAATCTAGAAACCAGTTTCACAGTCCTTTGCCAGATGCAGGCCCAGCTCACAGACAAGTCCAGGCCTGTGGAAGCAGAACGGGGGGGGGGGGGGGGTTTGTCCAGCTGTCAGGACAATCATGGTAGACAGCACATGCTGGATCTTTAACTTTTAGGACATTAACTTTCTTAATGAAAAACAAGAAAGGGAGATTAAACATCTGCTTAGCTTGTACAACTTTTCAGAGTTCTTTATTAAACATTAATTATAGATGTGTGCTGGAAGATAAGAGATAGCTAACTCCATAAACTAGATCCAGGTTTTACAAACCCCTGAAACAGCATTCAGTAGCATCTATGATTAAAGGCACATTTTCAGTGTAAAAATATTTTATGGAGTATTTAAACACATTTGTTCTGTCACCCTTTCATCTTGTCAAACTCATTCCAGGTCTTATCCCTCTGCAAATCTGACTGTGAAACTCATACAACAATTGTATCAGTCCCTGTAGATAGCACATGCTTCCCCAGAGTGAGACTTACCTTTATTCCAGGACTTATTTGCCCATCTATTGTAATTACTTGAATAGAGCAAAATTAGGAGGCTTGAATAAATGCTAATAAATTTAGTAACAGAAATGACTTATTTTCCCAATAGTTCAACAGTTAGTGATACAAATCCTATTTTTATTGTTAACTGTGACATAACTTTGATGTCATATGTTGTCTGATGTGGCTCTTCCCTAAGTAATCTGTCACTGTACTGATTATATACTGATTTAGCAATGTGGCCTTGGAATGCTGAGCAAAACATGCTGGATGTCCTGGTTGTAAATGTTTATATATGTACAGTACTTTATATATATATAAATATATATATATATATATATACACACTTGAGATTCTGATTAGAGAAAGATCTGTAAATTGCTCGTTATTTTTTATATAGATATTAAAAAAAAAAAAAGTTCACGACCTGGATTTCTTTCGACTTTCAGCTTTGCTCATGTTGCTTTCTATTTGGGGAGCTAGTTCTCAAAAAAGATTTTTTCCTCCAAGTAAAAAACATTCAAAGTCCCACTTTCAGGAAGATTGTTACAATATGACTTTACTTGTACAGCTAGACTTTTAAACATGTGAGATGTGAGATGAATGTATCTATTTTTCACCTTCATTGTAAAGAAAATAAGTTTGCTTAAATCATTTGCTACTAAAAAAAGAAACTTTCCTTACAGTATCAGGGAGAAAAAATACTTTTTTTTTTTTTTTGGTACCAGAAATCAAACTCATGACCTCACATTTGTCAGGCAGGTGCTTTGCTGCTGAGCTAAATCCTCAGCCCCAAGGTAGTTTGTCTTACTAATCAGTTACCTAACAGTTGTAATGTATAGCTACAATGTAAGCCCTATTACCACATGGTCACAAAATTCTGCTTCATCAGACTGTGGCAAGCCAGTGTTATTCTTACAGGTGGTTTTATTTACTTTAAAAATGCAGTGTTTCTACTTATTCATACTGGGTTAAATGGAATTAAGACCTAAAACCTACTTTAAGAACCTGGTTAATTAAATGCTCTTGAGAAAAACAAATTTCTTCCTACCACTGCATGAACTCACACTAAAAATAAAACTCACTCCCTGGTTCCCAGGTCCCTTGGTGAAAATGAGATGTGTTACAGCAACGCTGCAGGAAGCACCTGCAAGATAGTCCCCCCAGCCCAGAGGGGACACATTGTCTTACCTATCACTCAGGCAGAACAGTTTTGGGAAACTGCCACATGATCTCAACAGAAAGACCAGATTGCTAAGATCAAAAGCATTGTCTTCAAACATGGTTACAGCAAAGCAACTCTGAACAGAGTCAACTCCTATTTCAGGAGTCCTGGCATATTTTTACATGAGAGTATCTTACTATTGAGAAAGGACACAAACAAGCTATTTTCATATAAAAATAAAACACATGTGTACTGACGAGTTTCATGTTTAATATGTCCACTATTCAGAATTGGGTTTTAAGAAAGTGAGTACTGAGATGAAACTCTGGCAATCTGCTGGTTTAAACTGGAGCTTAGCCACAGCATGTTCCTGGAACAGAAGAACACTGAGCAAACACAGGCTTGTCACAAAATATGACATTCCAGCTTGGTAGGAGGAATATATCTGAGCAACTTTTTACATCATCATGGCATGTACCAATGTCTAAAAGCCACCTGTCCTTTTAAAACAGTAACATTTTTATCGAGGTAACTTTTCTGGTTCTGTCGTTAGGATTTACTAGCAATGTATACCTTATTTAAAGTATGCCATAATTATTACATGAAGTCTATAATCCTGAGTTGGCTCAGTTTAAGATATCCATTAACTTGGAGATGTTGTCAGTGTTGATATACAAGTAACATTAAGTATAAGTAACATTAAGTATAAGAAGGAAGTATGGAGGCTTATTAGGAATGGAATTTAAATAGAAAGCCCTGAATCACTCTTACTTACATATTAAAATATAAAAACAGAGAAGTGCTACGTTAGCCTTATACTATGTCAACAAAGAATCCTGTGGATATGTGTCTACTTTATAACATTAACAATAACTTTACCATTAAAGCAAGCCAAACAATTAGCAAATTCACAAATCCAAAGGTTGGTTGATTGATTGATTGGTGCTGGGGATTGCAGTCACGACCTCCCGCTTGCCAGCCAGGCACTTATGCCATTGAGCTAACTCCCCAGCCCCTCAAAGGTTCATTTTGATCCTACTATAAGGACAACCACTTGTTCACTTGGGTAATACCTTATGGCAGCTTATAAGGCTCAAGATACTCTGCAAGAAAGGTATAAAATTATTGCACATTTGTGATACTCAAACTTCATCATTCAACATGGGCACCAGTAACTGTAAGAAGCAAAAGAGTACTTAAAATTACTAGTAAATACATGTATAAATTAGATTAAATTTAATGAATTTATTTTGATCTCCCAATCACATATGACATTTCAGAGCAAAACCCAGATGGCCTACAGTAAATATGTAGACCTTAAAAAATTTTCAAAATGAGTTTCATTAATTTGAAAGAAGCTTATTTTTACAGTGCATAGGTCCACTTACCTCTAAACATCATGAACCAAAAGTAAAACAAAAACCAATAAACTTGTACTTTGTAAGACATCCTTGTATTTAGAATTTTTCTACATGTCCCTGAAAGTCAAGAAAACCACATGCCAGTTAGGTCTTTCATTATTCAACTTTTCAAACATAATACATGGACCACAGTCTACACATTTAGGAAGTCTGCAGATCATACCTCCATGGCAATGTTAGGAAGGATAATTTTCTCCTCAGTATGATAGTAGATTTTAAAAAGTAGTTATTTTTCTTACACTTCTATAATTAGTCCAATTACATTATGAGTAGCTTGACCTGTTTTCACATCTTGATTTAATTTCTGATCCCTTTCTTGGAATCTAAGCACAAGTTTCCAGCAGTAATCAGACCAGGATGAATGAGGCAGTGAAGGAAAGAGAACACTGAATGACCACTCTCCCATCCTCACAGAAACAAGTACATGATTAGTAACAGGCTTGAGGTCTGCTCATCCTGCACACAGTTTGAAGGAAATTAATGGAAAACTATCTTATCAGAGAAGCTCCTTGAAGGAACTGACAACTGAGAGAAGCATCAGCCATCCCAGGCTGAGCTAAGAAAATGTTTTCTGCATGGCCCAAGAGTGAGGACTCGCTGTCATGAAACAGTGCAGAGGACGGCAGAGTGAGGCTGCAAGGCTTGGGGGAGGTGAAACTGAAAAGGGAAGCAGAATTGATAAGGGAAGGCCTGGAGGTAACTATGGGGAGGCCAAGAAAGGCTGAAATTAGGAATGGCTTAAGGGTAGTTTCCATATTTTAAGATGATTTGTTTGGCTGTGGAGAACTAAGGTGATAACGGAAACAGCAGTGGGTCAGCGTCACAGTTCAGGTAATTTAGAGTTAAGTGGAGGAGGCTTAACCCAGTGGCAACAGAGACACAGAACTGACATTATTAAATTAACTTGGTGGCATATGCTCGCTTCAGCAGCACACACACTAGAATTGCCAGGGTGTGGTGTAATACCAGCACTGAAGAGGCTGAGGCAGGGGGATCACCACAAGTTTGAAGCCAGACAAGGCTACGGAGTTCAAGGCCAACCTGAACTACAGTGAGACCATTTCTAAAAAGACCAAAAACGAAACAGTAACAACTTTGGAGCTTTCAGCTTTAACAAGTTGAGTAACTTTTTATCATTTACTAGGGTAGGGAAAACTACTCTCCCACCTTAATACAACTAAAAAGAATGAAAAAACTTTTTTTAAAAAAAAAAAAAAAAAAGGATATTAGATGTTAGACAACAAGCATCAAAGGCAATGGATGTAAGCAAGAAGTGCCCTTGAGGTAGTTTCTAGGCTGTGGTGTAGAAAAGGAAAACTCAAAACAGAACCAGGCAGTCTACTGAGCTACAAGGACAGAAGTAAATTTGAGGCCAGGCTGGCTAGAATTCACACAGCAGACCACCACTGAAAATGCACTACAAGGAAAAGAGAGCTCTGGAGATGTGCAGAGGGCTCCGTGGAAACCTTAGCTGAACACTGATGAGCACAAAGGCAAAAATAGTAAAGAAAAAAAGGAGACACTAAACGAAGTTCACACAGGGCTGGGAAGAGTTCATGCTCTGCAGCCAAAAAGGAGAAGCCTCAGGAAATAAAGCAGCAAGTACGGTACTGTACATAAAAGGTAAGTAGCCCCAAACCTCAGACTCCTCTGGGTCAACTAACAAAGCTTAAAAGCAAGTCATGACAAGTAACAACCGCATTCCAAAATAAAGCTCAAGAACATTTAAATGATTACAAATGAAAATACACAAGACCTAACACCCAACAATGTAAACGCCATAAATACAAAATTATTAGTATGTACAATCAGGAAAACGTGATCTCAGATGAGAAAGAAATTAAAAACCTACAAATGATCCAGATAGCAGTTTTATGATCTTGTTCACTACTGATTACAAATAGATTACGTGAAACAAGGTAGATTTTTTTTAAAGTGCATTAAGAAAAGGTATAGAGCTGGGTGTGGTGGCACATGCCTGAAACCCAGCACTCAGGAGGCTGAGGCACAAGGATCTTTGAAAGTTCAAGACCAGCCTTAGCTACAAAGTGAGCTCAAGGCCAGACTGAACTGCAAAAAGTTCAAAAAAACTGACCCTGTCTCAAAAAGACAAATAGAGATAAAAGGTATTTTTTAGGAGACCAATATTAACACTTTTACAGATGAAAATTACATTAGATAGGATTAGCAAATCAGTACAACAGAATAAGCTAAAGAAGGTACAGTGAAAGAAACCAAAGTTAAAAAGGAGATTAGAAAAACATCAGTGAGCAGGTTAACTTTAAGCAGCTTAATACATATGTAAATTCAAGTTCTAGAAAGTGGGACAAAATATAAAAAATTACTTAAAGGGTATCAGTTTTTTCCTAATATAACAATCTGAAAATATAAAACATATAAATCGTTAGATTCAATAAGTCTAATAAACTATAAGAAAAAATAAACCATAACAAAAACTATACCAACAACATTATAATTTGCATAACAATCTTAGGAGAAAAGGGCCAGGGGTATAGCTTAGCTGCATGGTACCTGCCTGGCAAGCATGAGGTCCTGAGTTCAATTCCCTGTACTAAAAACAAACAAACAAAAAAACCTTAGGAGAAAAAAAAAAATGATGAAAGTAAAGCAAGCTTATGAGAACCCAATCCAGAAAGTAGTGGAACAGTTACATCTGTAAATCTAAACTATTACACCCAAAAAAGTACTTTCGTATGTCAAGTTTCAGAAATACTCAAACAGTGGGCCTATGCACCTTAGTAAAAGGATTCCAGGTTATCTTCAAAACAAGTTAGCTAGTAGAATGAATTCTAAATGCAAAACTTAAGACACATTTCCTTTCTGACAAGAATGGATTGTGCTTGAGGAAAGGAAAGCCATAATATGTAAGAACAGAAGCATCAGAAACTTGTTTAAAAAAAACAAAAGATGTCAGTTTAGACAAGGGTGGTAGCAGTGAGGATAGAGAAGCACAGATTGGTTAGAAAATATCTGGAAGATACCTGAAGACTTGGTGACTGATTGGATGTGAGGTATGAATTGAGTCGAGTGATTGCCAAGTTTCTGAAATGATCACTATATAGTGAGTTTTACCCAGACAAAAAGTAAACTATACACCAGCAAATTCATAGCTGAAGGAACTCAGAAGAGTACCTACTGGAACTCACTGTGTAAAAGTAGCAGATCAAAACAGAATAGCTTGATTTGGGCAAGAGAAGTAGACAAAGGCATCAGCTTTCTTCTTCAGAAATCAAAATTGAGCTCAATCTTGAATTTGAGACAGTTACTATTGCTCCTTATGGGAAATTGTAAGACCAGGGTTTCTGTAAGCCATCTGTTGAGACAGTGAAGCACCAGTGCAAAACAGTTCTAGAGTTACATTACTATAATGAGCTTTTATCATTTCAAAAAGGCATACTTCCCACGCAGCATTAAGAATGGCTGCATGTTTTTGGTGATCCACTTCGATCAGCAAGTGACCTTACTTCCTGTTTCTGTCTTGAGAGTTAGGAATCTTATCAACGCAATTTTTAAGGGATGTTTTAGTAGCCATAACAAATGTTTTTTGAGGATTTACTAAAAGTGCTGAATATTTTATACTAAGTGTTAGGTTCCTTACAAGGTAATCTCAACCTTAACAACCTTATTAGGTAGTTATTACCCTTTTTTTAACAGATGAAGAAATTGTGATGCAAAAATGTTAATTTGTCCCAGATTATGAAGCTAATAAGTGGCAAGGCCAAGGATTTGAACTCAAGAGGTCTGATCTCAATCCCTAGCCTTAAAAGTTTATATTAAGCCTCACAAATCTTTCTGCATATAGATGTATAGTACCAATATACTGTTTTTAAATGAATACATGCTTTATAAGTAATAACCAGGCTTCACAAATCTTATAATTAAAATGCTCAGGCTTTTAATTTGCCTCAAGAAGTTCTTCAAAGCAGGTAACTGAGCAAGAATGTTGGAGTTTTCATTAGCATATATGTACATGTATGCATTAGGAGATGCTGCTAAGAGAACCTACATCATCAAAGGCCTTATGGCTTGGATAATTATAGACACTGAGGACCTGAAATTGGACTGAGGATTGCATACATTAAGTTGCATGACAGGTAAAACAATTAACATGGAAACCATGTTGTATGACAGACATAGATTAAGTAGACATATACTTAAATTTCTCTGGGTAATTACTAAGGATATTATATGCATGACTCACAACTGTGCTTTTTAGGATTGACTCAAAATCAGGCTGATTAAAGATTTTTCCACAGCTGAACAGAAAATGACAGTTTAAAAAATATTTTCCCTTCAGCCAAAATAAAAAAGCCTAGAAAGTGAAACTCTCCAGTATAGTTTTTTGTTTTATTTGGAGTCAACCTAATAGTTTGTTTGATTCTTTGATAGAGAAATCTCCAATTTCATAGACTGTAATAGAAAATTACTGAATTTCCATATTTCCAGCAAAAAGATATTTGTATCATGCTTTGGGCATCTACCATATTTACCCAAAAAGACTATTTCCAGTACATGTAACTGTCACAGTACTAAAGTGGGCAGAATAAGCTTCCTTAGAAAATTGTCCTTGTGTTCCTGTAACAGTCTTTAGTCTGCTACTATGCATACTGTTTCATAACCAGGTTTTTCACATGCCCAGCCCGGTGAGAAAGGCTCGGGCCTCTGAGAACTCTCTGGAAGGGCTGGGAGCACCTGTGCAGGGCCGCGGCAGGCGGGCTCACGCGGTCCAGGCCAGCTCCTTCCTTTGCGGTCAGCACTGATGCAGCCAGGGCAGGAATCCAGGCACGTGGCTCAGTTTATGACTTAATTTTCCACAGCTAAGAAAAATCACCAAAAAGTTACTTTTAAGACAAGTAGGTAGCATTGAAAGGTACATTCACTTACCATGAACCAAAAACTCTTTACATAAGAAAAATAGAGTATTATGAAGAAAAATCATTAGGAAAAACTTCCAGGATCAAAAATGACACACTGTAGTTCCTGTGTTACTGGTTTCCATCCATTTTATATTTTATCTCTGTGTATATTTCCCTAGGCCACAGAGAACCTTACTCAGCACATGCTACTGAAATGAAATTCAAACTTGATTTTTTTTGTCCGGTCTACTGTACTTAAGTAAAATGAGGAACAAAGCCCGTGCTCCACCAATCAAAATACCTGCTTCTTTATCACCAGATTCCCTGCCAGCCACACACCCACACAACATGCAAATACAGAGATTATTACACACAGTAATTTTTAAGTCTAAGATGCTAGAGTGGTAATCACACTTACTCTTATATTAAATCCTAGAAGATCACTTATAACTCCTGAGACAGCAGAAAGAATAACTACTCTTGTGATATTGTAGATTAAGGGATTCATTGTCAGTCCATAGAGTCTAAATGGTGTGTCCAGCTCCTACAAAAACATGAAATAACTAAAATGAGACATAATTTTTCAGTTTTTCAAAAGCTATTAGTAATTTCTTGTGTTTTTAAGTTTTGGGTGAAGATGACTGTTTAAGGCTCTCTTTCCTTAATATTTCAGAGCTACCTTCAAAAACTCCGTAATGTATCCTGAACTACTTTTCCATGACCTTTTTTATTTTACTTTTGCAGTACTAGGCACTGAACCCTGGGCTTCTTACTGAGCAATATACTCAGCCCTTTTTAAATTTTTATCCAGAGAGCACATCTTGCTAAGTTACCCAGGCTGCATTCAAACTTGAGGTACTCCTGGTCTTAGCCTCCCAGAGTGTTGGTATTACAGAATGCACCACATGTGGCTTATGACCAAAGCTTTTTAAGGTGGATTGGAACAGTAGTCATTTATGGTTTTAAAAAAGTAATGTAAAAAAATGTGATAGATATCAGCAGTCATCAGAACCTGGACAAGATAAAAATTTTTTTTCCTAGGTAGTTATTAACCCAAAACCATCATGCTGGTATTTTCAATCTATATAGCCTGGTATCTATGTATTATATATAGGGTCTTCTCTAAGAAGCAAAGCATTGATTTGATTAATTTAAAAAAATGAGCTTAGTTGGCTTTCTTTTTCTTGTACAAAAAAATTACACAGACCCACATGGGTACACAGGCTCTAGTCAGTGAATTCCTAATTCCAAACACTGTCTGTTCCAGAGATCAGAAATGAGACAGCTGCATGTCTTAGCGACAGAATCAACACAGCCTTGGTGAAACTGCAGTGCAGCACTAGTGCAGGTGTATCAGTGGTGGACAGCAGCACTGCTGGACACCAGCATTGGTGGCAGCTTCTGAGCCCAGGGACCCAGACCATGCTAGTGCCTCTGGGAGCAGGAAGGAGGCCACCAACACAGAGCTGCAGCAGCCAGTCACCCTGTCACACTGGGAGGCCTGCCCAGCTCCTTCCTGCAGCAGCCTCCTGCATGGAGATAATGGCAAAGTAACCACCTTAATGCACCCTAGTGTGCAGCAGGGCTGCTCCAAGCATGAACACCCTGACCCACACAACCAGCATGATCCCTGATGGTACCACACCTGGACTATGGACCAGAATGTGTCTGCTTTTACGCAGGCAAAACCTCTTCCTTGATGAATGGCCCCACGAAAAAGCCAATGCTCTCTGACTCTTGATGGGCAGGGGGAAGAGGCGGCTCTCTTCCAGGGACTTGCTCTCACTGTGTTCAGCTCAGCAGCCTGACTCAGAGATGTGCAGCCACCACTGGCCTCAGCCTGGTCCCTGGGAGCTGGGCAACCTTGGCTCTGGCCCTGACCATAGCCTTGACCCTGAAGGCCTCGGCTCTGGAGTCCCTTAGGGCCTCCTGCCTCACCTGGAGCACCATCATTTATTTACTGTTTTCTCAGAGAAGCAGTGAATTTAATTTGGAGTAAAAGTATATCATAAGCTATGACTTACTTTTAACAACTTGGTGGACAGCTTTAATACATTGTTTACTAGAGTAAGTTGTTCTTTCTTATTTGGCTTTTTTTCCATCTTAAGATATAAATTAATCTAAGGGAAGGAATAGAAAGTAAGATAAATTTCATAGAAAAAAGAAACATATGTACACTGCACAAATTTTAAGGGTCATGTTATTAGGTAAAATAAATTTTTAATTTCTAGCAGCTCTTTCTATAAAGATCATGTCACATACCTTAGCCCCCATCCCTAATCAACTGCCCTCAGCAAAGAAAAACTACTTAGTAAAGAAAAAAAAATTAATGAAGCAGATTAAACATCAAAATCAATTATTAAAATAGTTATAATGTAATATTATCAGGTAAACTCCTTGTGTTCAAAAACTGTATTTTATTCATCCTGGTATTCCTCCAAATAATCTAATATCTTCATTAAACACTTGCAGAAATGAAGAAGATAGATGCTTCTAAATTACTAATTCCTTAGCTGTTCCTCTTAGAGAAAGAATCCTCCACTATGATTTTAAGGATATTTTAAAAAGAAGGATTCCAAGTGCACTTTACTTAAAAGTTCGTGGGTAAACTCAAAATTATAATCAAAGTTTTTTTAAAATCACTTTATGGACTCTAGATTTAAAAGGAGCATTTTTCAAGGCCAAGCGTTATGTGTATCTGTAACTGTAGCACTTGAGACAGTGAGGCAGGAGAATCACAGTGAGTTTGAGGCCAGCCTGGACTACATAGTGAGACCCTGTCTCCAAAAAGTTAAATAAATAACATTTTTCTCAGTCTTAGTATCTATTTACAAAGTAGAGAGTATTTTCCAAACAATAAACAATGTATTCTATAGCTGATACAGAAAAGAAACAAACAAAAACAAAAGAAAAAGCCAAAGACAGAAACAAGCTTATTACACATATTAAATAAGTACTCTAGAGATCCAATATTTGATATAGAACATAAGATTAAAAGCATGCTCCATTATCACCAATAAAAAACATCCTTATGGTACACAAAATATTTTTCAGCTCATTAGATCTTAACTCTCACAATCCTAATGGCAGGTGGAGAGGATGTTATAACCATTTTAAGGAGTAAACAGCTACAGAATAGCACAGTGATTTGCGAGGTCATGTAGCTTAGAGAGCCATAGCTTAGAGAATTGTCAGCGTGAGAACTGACAGGCCAAACTGACAGGCCCAAGCAATACCTGTTCTGTAAGTAATATTGAAACGTTGCTGTATTTTTTATTGGTTTCAGACCCCAGTGAGGCCAGGCGCAGTAAGAAAAGCAGTAAAGCTGTTTCCCAGATCAAAAACTCCCAGTTATAAACATCATTCAGGAAAGTTTTATGTCCTTGGAGAACCTATCAAAGGAGCCAAGAAAAGTCATATAATTATTGCTTTATTCTACCAATTGTAGAATATTTTTAAGAATTCAGTATTATTCAAAGCAGAAGTCTTAATACTCATAAATATCATCTACTTAATTGTGTATTTCTCTAAGTTTCCTACATTTTTTTCCCCTTTTCATGAAAGACAGCCAGGATTCTAAAGTAACAAAAGAGGAGAACATAACACATTTAAGTTAAGATAAATGCATTTCCAGCTCCTGTCCTCACTGCTGTCCACTCAATAAGCATATGATGACTACTATTCAAAGCGCTAACTTTGTATCATTGTTCAAAGTACTAAATTTGCATTATCAGGTCTCAAAAACACGTGGCCCCATTCCACTGGTGTGAGTAAAAAATCCTAAGGATTGGGGCTGGGGATTTAGCTCAGCAGCATAAGTGCCTGCCTTACAAGCATGCGGTCATGAGTTTGATCCCCAGTACCGATAAAAAAAAAAAAAAAAAAAAATATATATATATATATATATATATATATATATATATATATATATATAATATACAATTGAAATGTTTCTAAGTATAAAAAAAAAATCCTAAGGATCAGTTCTCTATTCTCTTTTAGAATCCAAACTAACAATAGCAGCAGCAGTGGCTACCATTTATTAAGTGCCTATACTGTGTCAAGTTTTCCGATAAAAGTTTTTGTTGTTTTTAAAACTGCCATAAAACTAAAGAAATTTATTCAACAAATGGCAAGTTAAATTATTGAGAAAGACACAGAGAACTTTCACAGGAACCAAACAAATGCCTTCTGAATAAGAGGAATACTAAGCAGCTGCTCTTTCTAGTTCTTTTTCCTAGTTCTTTTTCCTTAGCACAGGTGGGCTCCCATCTCCCCTCCTCCTGACCAGTTCCATCCCCTCGCAAGACTCAGGCTTTCTGCTTTCTCATTAGCTTAGACTTGAGCCATCTGTGGTCTGTCAGGCACCATTTGGCCTCAGGCACTCCTCCTGGCCTGCCTTCTCCAAAATCCTCAACTGATACCACAGGTTCTTATTCTAATTACCAAAAGAGAGTATGTTTAGCTCAGTCGATTAGTTATAAGAGGAATAAAGTAAAACCTAGTACAACACAGGCCTACCTGCTCAGAAAAGTGATATAATTTGTTGCGTGTAATAAATTACAATGATACAATGAAAAATTCTTAATAGGCCAGGGAAAAAGGATACATTACTTTAAAAAAAATAGCAATAAGACTAACTGATTTCTCAAGATTCTCTAAAATATAAAATCTACAGTGCTTAAACTGGCAACCTACAATTCTGTTCCCAGTAAACAATACCTTTCAAAAATGCAAATGAGACATTTCAAATACCAGAACTGAGAGAACTCACCGCCAGCAGATTGGCACTAAAATAAATACTAAATAATAAACAGGGCTGGGGATTTAGCTCAGTGGTGTAAGCACCTGCCTGGCAAGTGCAGTCATGAGTTTGATACCCAGTACCAAAAAAAGAAAGAAGGAAGGAAGGAGCG
>PVLA01006501.1:58759-122732 GCA_004027455.1 Hydrochoerus hydrochaeris
AGAGAGAGAGAGAGAGAGAGAGAGAGAGAGAGAGAGAGAGAGAATGAACGAACAGGAAGAAAGGAAAAAGAAAAATCATCCTGAAAAAAACACAAAAATACAAGAAATAAGGGCAATGAAAAGAATACATATGTGGGTAAATATAAATGGTTGACTATCAAAAAAATCACATCTGGGGATTTGTGGGGAGTTGCATGTATGTGTGTGGGGGGTGCATAATGAATAATAAAAGATAAAGGAGTAAATGTAATGAAGTGTTCTATGATCCTAGCATTATCAAGGAGGCTATAAGTAACTTAAACTATACAAGTCAATCATTTTATTATACTCAATCTCTGATATTACTAAAATAGTAACAAAACAATGTACACAAGTTAATGGTGAGGGTTAAATGGAAAACTAAGAAATACCTGATTAATAAAAATGACGAGAGGAGAAAAAACAAAGTAACAAGTAGATCAATCAGGTAACAAACAGTATTTGCAGTTGCAGTAATTAAGTTTAAATGAACAAATTCCTACAAAATACCAAGACTAGGAGGTTGGTTTAAAAAACAAGCAGTCAAAAAAGGTCATGATGATTACAAGAGACATGCCTGAAATAAAAGTATAAAGATATAAAATGCAAAAATAAAAGATTGATATACTTAATATCAAGTAGAAACATTAGAAATAAAGACATTTAATAAGATCACAAAAGATGGGGGAAAATGCTCATTTGTTGAGTGCCTACTAAGTTTCTTTTTCTGATAAAAGTTTTTGTAGCTTTTAACATTTTCAGATAAAAGGAGACTAGAGACAAGACAATTAAATTCAACATGTAATTCTGAAATGGATCCCATGTTCAGGGAAACACACACACACACATACACTCTAAAAAGGACACAAAGGTCAATCTACGACAGGCATGGAGGCACACACATGTAATCCCAGCTACTTAGGCAGCTGAAGCATGAGAGTCAGAAGTTTGTGACCAGCCTGGATAACTTAGCAAGACTATCTCAAAATACAATAAAAAGGGCTAGTGGTACAGCTGAGTGGTAGAGCATTTGTCTAACATGTGTGAGGCCCTGGATCCAACCCCCAGCATAAAACAGAACAAAACAAAACACACAGTTCTAAGAAGAAAAATACCAATCCCAAATCTGGATGTACCACACAGTCCCATGTACATAAAGCAAAAACTGAAATAAATAAAAGGGAAAATAAATAAATTCAGAATCACAGTAGACTTGAACATACCCTTACTGATGGCTGACAATAAACAGACCAAAAAATAAGTGAGGATATCAGTAGTTTCAGTAACATAACTAATAAACATGGATTAGTGGATATACAGAGAATACTGCTCTCAACAATGACAAGAACACAAATCCTTCCAAAATGCTGATGGAAGATCTAATAAAACTAAATATATGCTATTTAATAAAGGACACCTAGACATAGTTCCAAAAACTGAAAAGTTAAGAGTATGTTTCCTGACCTCAGCAAAATTGAGCTAAACCCAATAAATGGGAAAGAACAAGAGAAGCCTGTGACTCCTTGTAATGAAAGAACAAAAAGGCCTAAGTCAGGAGGACCTGTCAAATGGACAAGAAGTTGCTTCAGGTGCTCCCAGTGGTCAAATCGACCATAGCAATGGATTATAACCCATGGAAGAAAAATAAAAAATACATGATCCACAGTGTAATAAATGAATGAGAAAGAAAGGGCTACCTTAGAATGACAACTAATGTAGAGGGAATGAGGTAGTTAGAAAATCACTATTTTGCAATATCAGGGTCTGACAGCTTTATTATCAATCAAAAATTACTAACTGAAATTAAATTAGAATGCTCTTAAAGTCTTACAGAATTTCCAATGTATCTATATTCTTATTTTAAGTTAGGAAAATTAACGGGTATTCAAAATAGCAAAAGAAGCTAGGCGTGGTGGCTCACGCCTGTAATCCCAGCACTCGGGAGGCAGAGGCAGGAGGATCATGGCAAGTTCGAGACCAGCCTGGGCTACAAAGTGAGCTCAAGGCCAGCCTGAACTGCAGAGCGAGACCCTGTCTCAAAGAGAGACCAAAAAAATAAAAACAAAATAGCAAAGAAATAAAGACACATTTTAAAATTTATACTTAGATGTATTAATTATCTGCCCAGGAAATTAACCCTGTAAGAGAATTTCCACTGAGACGCACATGAAACTTTTACCTGCGCACAACAAATGAAAGCAATTGAAAGTGTCAACAAGAAGACCGAAGACACAACCACGTCAACTGAGCGCTGAGGACCCCGTCTCTGCAGAGAGACACACAGATGTTAACATTCTCATTACCAGCAAAGATAGCAACAGCTCTCACATCATTAAACTGAAATTTATTACCTTAATGTAAAAATCGATGTTTACAAGTTTCAGACACAGAATTTTTATTTATTTCAGGCACTATCAACTTGCAGCACTGAAATCCATGTCCTTCCAAACTGAGAAGCTGACTGACTCATTATGTATTTTCAGCAACATTATTGCCCAAAAGTCAAGAAATGCAATACTTATTGCTCTGCCGTATGAAATTTAAAGTTTTTCTAAGTATTTTTTAAACTCACCCTACCAATTCTGCAGATACATCACATCCAATGTGGCGCCTACAAGTCTGTTAGCCACTGATGTAATCTCCACTACCTAGAACCACCCTGGTCAGTGGGTAACCACTGCCACATCTTAATGAGTATATTCTACAGATTCTTTATTTTACTTCAATCATATAAAACTCACCTTTAGATAGGAACGCAGTGACAACCATATTTTAATGTTCTCTACCTTTTTAAGTCTGAAATGAGGTATTTCATATTTCTTTGCTTTTCTGGCAGAAGTAATATGACTGAAGAGTTTTGCAAATAAAAATCTCTAAAGAAGGTTAAAAAAATTACAAAGAGAAACAAATATATTAATCTTTGTATTCATACAACTATCAACAGTATTCCCAGGATTTTCTAAATGTTAAAACGAATGAAATTCTTATCAGTAATCACTAAGATGGAAGGTGAAAAAGATCTGTTAACATCTCATTATGCTATTGCTTCCAAAGCACATGATATGATATGATATGATATTATACTCTGACATTTGTATGGAATACCCTTTGGATACTTTTTGTGAATCCTCAATTGCACAAACTCAAATGTTTATACATGATAAACATTAGCTTAGTTTCAAATTCTTTTTCCATAGAAAATCACATTTCTTATGCATATCATGAATATAATTATATTGAGTCATCAATCTAGAAATCAAATTTCAAAAGTTTCTCACTTAACTCTGTCTCCCCCCCGCCCTTCTCTCTCTCTGTCATTTATTTAACCAGGCTGGCCTCAAATTCATGATCCTTCTTCTGCCTCAGCCTCCCAGGCTTAGTTCTTTTTTTCATAAAAACATTATCACTTTGAGGACTGCTACATATGATACCAATAAAAACAAGCCACATGGAGGTGCAGATACGCAGCACTAGCTACCTATACCATTTATTTCCATACCCAGGGTTCAGCAAAATTTCAGATTACAACATATAACTTGTAAATAGTCTGTAACACAAATGTTAAACCCACAAATACCAAAATCAAGAGAACAAAAGCAACTCAATGGGATAACATACAAAAAAAAATTTACCTATTTGTCCACTGACCTGTTTATATGTTCTCTCTGCCACACACATCATAAAAAAAAACATCCAAGTAAGACATAATCTTTCAAAAAAATTAATTATAGACAAAATAATAACAGGTGTAACAGGTGGGGCCCCACAAAAGAGAGTCAAGATCTCCTCAGCAGAAATGGACTTTAGCTGGTCAAAGCTCTTCTCCCGGAAAAGTCGATGTAAAAAAGGGAAAAATGCCAATCCAATGGTGACAACATTTCCCAGCATCTGATAACCTACTCCTTGTTGGTATGCATTGACCTGGGAATTAATTTAAAATTTCCATCATTATTGCACAATGAAATGGAGATATGAGAAGTATTTATCAAATGCTATTTAAAATATTAAGAACACATTTTAAATGAAGTACAAATAAAAATGACACGCAAATTTGAGCTGAGGCTATGTATCAGTGATAAGTATATCCTCAGCATGCACAGGGTCCTACATTCAAGGGAGAAAAAAAATACAGACTTCTGATTTATTACAGACCATGCCAAACTGAGGTAAGAAATATTTATACCTGAATAAGATCTGCTAACAGAGACCATGTGCAGCAAATTTAAAAACAAAACAAAAAACCACTACCAAATAAAGACTGTGGCTACAAAATTTTAAATATATCATAAGACTAGGAATGTAGCTCAGTGGTAGGAACACTTGCTTAGCATGAGCAAGGCCCTGAATTTGATTCCTGGTACCACAAAAAAAAAAAAAAAAAAAAAAAAAAGCACAGTCAATATTGTTTTAACACCAAGTAGACTGTTACATAGTAACTCTTGATCATTAACTATATTTGTTTTTAAATCTGGAACTTATTAGATCTTACCCTGCTCATGATGATACCACTTATTTCCAACACAGACATATCCATCTTTTTGCATTCATTTCCTTCCCAGATTATTGCACTAACTCGATCAGAGGCAGGACTTGAGTTCTGAAGCCAGAATAAATGGTTCTGGAGAGAAAAATATAAAGCTGTTTCATCCATTCCTTCCTTCCTCCCTCCATTAGTCTTCCTCTTTCTCTGTTGTTCAGCTCCCAGGCTATATCAGCCAATGTTCAGTTTCATCAGTTTATTCTCTCTCTCACACAAAGCTCATCATTGCAAAACCATTTCTATGATACCGATTTCAAGTCCTTTATTTTTTACCGTGACATGTGCTTACCTGGAAAGAGGCTGAATGTCTTCTAGAATGAGGAGTGGCAGCATTCCATGTCTGCAGTTGCTTACCTCTTTAGAGCCATGGAAGTAAGAATAAGATTAACGTATTCACAGGCTACTAAGGAAGAAAGTATTTCAGGAGCAACAAGATTTCACTGAGAGTACAGTAAGCCTCCAACTTTTAACACTCAAGTTATGAATTTTCAGATTCCAATGACCTAGCATTACGTATATTCATAAATGTGAACAAACTGCAGCTGATGTGTCTACTGGACATTGTCACAGTTGTGCTCCTTTCTCTGTGCTTACTGTGCAGTGTGATAGTGAACAGTAGCACAGTGCTCAATCAGAGCCCAAGATGTCCAGAAGCAAGAGGAAAAGCTGCGGAGACATGGAGGGGACTGTAAGGAAACGCAAAGCAATACACGTTGTATATTGGTGGAAAAGGTGTGTAACACTCACTTTGTGGGAGTTATAAGCCAACTGCACTTATGAACATTCTCCTGTAATGGGACTTGTTCCCAGGTAAGGGGCTTAGTGAGTAGAAAATAAGTAGGAGAGGTGCAGAGGCCAGACAGACCACAAGAATGAGGAGCTAAGTCTTGCTCTGGCCTAACAAGAGTACAGAAAAACTGCTGCTCAAACTCAAGAGGAGACAGTCATAAGGAAACAGCCCCCCCTTCTCTGCCATAGCATGATGTCCTGTTCCTCAAGTGGCAGCAGGTGCCGTTTCCCAGACCCGGTGCTCTTAACAGCAACATGCCTCACAAATTTTGCCCTTCTCTGAAATTAAAAACCCTATATCATCAGACAAATTATCATCTATTTATATGGTGCATTTATTGTGTCCTCTACTTATTTCCTATGTAATCATTGTTAAAATGTAAGTTTCTAGAAAAGGATCATGTGGTATATTTCTTCTCTTTCCACCACAATATTCAGCATAATGCTCAGGAACATTATTGATTTTGTTCACTGGTTCACTGACTTACAAATATTTATGAAGCACCTACCATGTAATATGTAACATATGACATGTTACTATGTAACAGATACAATGGATAACAAGATATATACGTCCTTATCAAGGAGCTTAGATTTCTGAAGACATAGTTAAATAAAAATCCTTAACAGCATGGTAAGAAGAGTGCTTTAGGTATGCACAGAACACGTTTTCTGAAAGAAGTAAATTATTCCAGCAAAGGCCTGCCTTAAATATAAAAAGAAGTGAGCCACGGGATGGGTATTAGAGAACAGTATGTGTAAAGGACCAGAGGCACGTGAGACATAAAAACAATAAAGGAAGGAAGTAAAAAAAAAAAAGGGGAAGAAAGGAACTGAGGGTTCAGTTGAGTCGAAGTACACCAGGTGAAGAGCAGGGAGGTAATGGTCAGAGACATGATTCCATTAGCGCAAATAAAGCCACAGAAGCAAATAACCCAAAAGAAAAAAAAAGGACTTTAAGGACAATGGCATCATCAGATTTGAATTCTGGAAATGTCACTCTGGCTGTAATGAGAAACTGAAAGGAAAACAGGTGAACCCAAAGAAGCTGCTCTAACCACCTGGACCAGGCTGACAAGGTAATGGAGGCCAGCACCATACAAAGTGGATGACGGAGGTGGCACATTTGTGATGACAAACAGAGTGGAGACAGAATGGTGACAAGCTGGGGCTCGGGAAAGCTGGGAAATGATGAGTTCCACTTGTATGGTGAGTATACCTTCTCCTGTACATCTCAAAAGTACCAAGGAGCTCAAGATCATTGCAATGCTATGCACAACCAAGGGCCTTCATCATTTGAAAGACTCTTCAGACTGAATATAAAGAATACACTGATTCAAAATTTTGTTTTGAGGGGCTGAGGATTTAGTTCAGAGGCATAAGCATTTGCCTGGTAAGTGTGAGGTTGTGAGTTCGATCCCTGGTACCAAAAAAAAAATTTTTTTTTTGTTTTGAGTCAAACTTTGATAGCAAAACTGGAGAAAGCATAAAACTTTAATGAGAAAATGTATGATATTTCTGGTTTTTAAAAAATCATGTAGATTTAATGAAATGGGGTTTCCTCCCCATAAAATATGTAATTTAATTATAGCTTAGAATCAAGAAAATACACGAATTAAACAAATGTATACCCATCATTATTATTTACAAGGTAATATAAACATTTAAGCTAAAAACCAAAGAAATGAAGAATCATTACTACTGTCATCAGACATCTAAAAAGCTGACAATGTGAACCATTTCCTAATTATTCAGTCTATCTAGTAGTAGCATGAGCTGTCTCAGGACACAGTAAGCACTCCACTCCACAAACATTCCAGCCCACAAGCAGAGACTGACTGCTCTTCATATAATGGAGTAATCATGTATTGGGCCAACCATGTAATATTAGCTATTTTACAATATTCCTCAGAAGAGTGATTATTACTGTGTGACACATGGTAAATTTTATAGATATGGAATGAATGCCTAAATTGGTTCTGAAGGTTAAAATTCCTTCTATAGACTCTCCAATTCTAGACTATCCAATTTTATATTAAAATTATATTGAAATTAAAAGCACCACCTGATTTACAGATTACTAGAGAAGTAAACAAAGTCATCTTCTAGTAATTTATACTACAATGTTTGTGAAAATATAAGGTAGATGTACCAATCAAACAAGCCTGCTCACACAAGATCACTCTCAAAGGCGGGTGTGGTGGACCATGCCTCCAATTCCAGCACTCTGGGAGGCTAAGGCAGGAAGATCCCAAGTCCAAGTCCAGTTTACACAATTCAGTGATTTAGCAAGACCCTGTCTAAAATAAAAAATTTAAAAATAGGCTAAGGATGTAGCTCAATGCCAAGGCCCTGAGTTCAATCTCCATTACTGAGGGGAAAAAAAGTCAATCTCATTAGTTTCAACAAAAAAAAGTATCAGGAAGAAAAGTTTAGATCAGGCCAGTTGTACAGGATTCTTGAGTTCTCACCCAAAAATCTTCACATACAAGCTATGCTCAATTGCCCATCTCTAAATTAGGAATAATGATATTTTTATAAGATTACTGCAAAGTTAAATGAGATAATACAGAGCAAAACATGAGTATATAATAAGTATTAGCCATTTTGATCATTTCCTTCACAGACCTGCTGGAAAACATCTTCTTTGGGGTCACGTTTGGCCCCTGAATGTAGGGTATTCACATGGGCCCCCTCGCTGTCACTGGTGACAGATGACCGGCACTCTGGGCCATGCAGCAAGTCATCCCATAACATATCCTCAGTCTCCGAGTCATGGCGAGTGCTTTCTGAATCTCTTCTTGACAGGTTGAGGCTTCGAGAGCCACCACTCGTGCCAGATCTAGAGCCCTTTAAAGGAAAATCTTAAATTGTTTTTCATTCATCTTTAATTATATATCTGAAATAAAATTAAAACAAGTTATCTATAGCAATGACTAGCAAAAGGTTCACAAGCTGATCACCATGTTGTCATTTACTCACAGGTTTCATATAATACTACATTTTAATATTTAAATGTTAAACTCTGATGACCCTAGAAAACAAGATTTTAAAATTATTCCCTCTAGGATGATTTCTAGCATAAAAATTAACAGTTTTATGTGTTCCAATAAAGAATAAAATAAAATAATTCCCTCTAAGACATTATCACCAAGCCATGGGGTTGTTCTACTCCATATTCTGATATGGGAACAATTCCTGTAAGCACACCCAGGGCTCTCACTCAATTAGCTTGGCTAAGCCTTTTGAAACACAGTGTCCCCTACTTAAATAGCATAATCCTGACTCTAGATTTAGTGATGACCAAGGGCCAGCACCACCATGTTAAAGGATAAGCAGAAAAAAGAAGCACAGACAATGCAGTTCCCCTGCAGTACAGACATAAATACAAAAGTTTTTCCATGACTCCAACTGCCTTGTCAATCAAAAGAAAACTAAAACCACATCACCATCTATTCTGCTCACCTCTGAATCACATTTCAGATATGCCCCTCAGCTTTTAAGATGAGATATTGTGACTGCTTCCATTATCAGAGGTCCCCTCTCAGTGATATCAAGCCCACTTATGATATTTAAACTCCATACTCCAAGTAAACATTAAGTAACCACATCACCTCTGAGCATCACCTATAATACTTTTATGATTAAAATCAAAGTAAAAAAGAATTTGTTCTGTTTCTAAGTGTAAGATGTCACCTAAAAGCTGCTAAGTAGACAGATAAATGGAGATAAGGGACGTGTAAGCCTATGTTAGGGTAACCAAGAATGGATGAAATTATTATATTCAAGAATACACATTGCCAGGAATTTAGCTCAGTGGCATACACAAGGTCATGAGTTTGATCCCCGGTACAAACAAACAAACAAACAAACAAAAATACACATTGAACTGTGATCTCTCAGGATTCTTTACCTGGCTGAAGGCTGCTGATTCAAATTCTGATTCAGCCACACTATCTGAATCCCGTACTATATGACACCACCTTGTAGAGGTTTTCTTTACCTGCCAAAAATCAAACCAAGAAACAATAGGAAGACATTTTAAATACCTTATTACTACTGAATAAATTAAATAATTTAAGTCGAATCACTGAATGATTTACCTTTTATAAACTGAAACAAAAATTACCTGAGAGTTTAGGTGCCTTGAAAGTATTGATTTTCTATTCTTCACTTCACAACTATTGTCACTTGAGGCCCCTTCCACACTTCTTCGCAACAATATCATCTGTGTCCGGGCCTCACCATCTTCCTCACTGGACAGGTCATCTGAAACCCCATTACCTAAACGCCTGTAAGCCTCCTACAAAGAGAACAGCAAAACCTTCACAGGGACACCCAAAATACCCTAATAAAGTGTATGTAAAAGTTAAAAAATCAAACAAAAGCTACCAAGCAGTAAAAGTAAACTAAATAAAAACTAAGCAACCCTACATGTTACTTGATCTCAATATTCAAAATTTCAAAATTAAGGAAAATAAGAATTTGAAGCTAAAACAGGCTCCACTGAAACTCTAGGCCAAAATTACAACTCTTCTACTTTCTAGGTATACAACTTTGAGAAATTTACTAAATCTCTATGGGGCTCAGTTTCATCTGAAAAGTAATGATAATAAAAACACCTAACTCATAAAAAGATGTAGTATTTTTATACAATGGAATATTACTCAACTATAAAAAAGGATGATCTGGGCTGGGGGCCTCACAAGCCACCGCCACTGCTGGGCGAGAACTATCAGCAATTCCTAAGCTCTGCATCATGTTGAAACTTGAGGTGCTGGGAGAACAGGCAGCCCACTCACCGCCCTGGTAAGCGGCTGGGGGTCTGCAGGTGCACAGGCTAAGAATCAGACATTGATCCATTCCCCACCCCCACCCCCGCCATAAGCAAGTGGGAGCCAGAGGTCTGAGTATCTCTTGGGAGGATGAACGCATGCAGTGTGGCAAGTAAGGGGGATTTCCTTCTATCATCTCTTTGAAGGCAAATATTTTTATCACTGTTTTGCTCAGTTCTGATTAATGGCACTGCTCTATTCAATATTCTGTTTTTGTAAGTTTGATATTTCCTTCCACTTTGCTCTACCTGATTGAAAGAACAGGCTAAAGTGAACAGAACAAGATGTACTATTGTGCCTATTGCTGGTGTCCTGGTGACCTGCCATGAGGTTCTGTGCCAATTTCACTGTACTGCCTCACATGGGTTTGTTTTGTTTTGTTCTGCTATATTTTGCTACCTTCAAAACAAAAAGTAGATAACAAAGTAACAAAATACCTCCAAAAAACTCCCAAATCCACCAAAGCTGATCCATGGGGCATGGATGAGGAGAAACTCAAAAACAAAGCAACAGAATAATATAAGGTGATTAAAAAGTAATTAACAACAAAACAGGTCAGTAAGGTACTGACCAACCTGAAACAGGATATAACTAAACAGACAATGGACTTAAAAAGCAAAAGGAAGAAAAGAAAGTGCTCTAAAAGATGTAACTGCATTTATGTTTGAGTGTGTAGGATTGATAACCACGTTGCTAAGTTTTTGTTGGATTATTGAACAGAACTGTTTGCAGCCTCACTGTTTGAATGTCCACTTTGTATGCTTTAATTTTGTAACTTGAACAACTATGTCTAAGAAGACAATACATAATTTATCAACTAGTGATTTCTTACAGTTTATTTTTTTCTCTCTAAAATTCTGTATTGTTCCTACACCTTTTTCTGTTTTGCTTTTTTTCTCTTTAAATAAAATTTTTAAAAAAGAACAACAAAAAAAAAGGGATGATTTTGAGGCTTTTTATAGGTAAATGGAGGCAACTTGAAACTATCCTCATAAGTGAAATAAAGGATACTCACATTTTTAAATATCGTATTGTCTTTCTAGTATAAAAAAATAATAATAAAACTTACAGAATAATGAGATCCAAAATGTATAATAGATATTGTAATAATGAAACGGAAAGAAAGTGCTCTAAAGGATAACACTGTATGTATGTTTAAGTGTACAAGATAGATAACCATACTACTAAGTTTTTGTTAGTTCATCAAACAGAATGGTTTGTACTGTCATTATTTGATTGTCCACTTTTTAATGCTTTGATTTTGTGACTTGAGCAACTACTTCTAAGACAACAATATGTAATTTATCAACTAGTGATTTCTTACTTTTTTAAAAAAAATTCTGTATTACTTCTACCCTTTTTTTCTGTTTTGCTTTTTTTCTCTAAAAAAAAATTTTAAAAAAACACCTATCTCACAAGGTTGTGGAAAAAAGGAAGTTTGTATGTATAAAGCACTTAGAACAATACTCAGTAAACATTAGTAGCAGTTATGGCTCAATGATACTAGACTGAAAGCTATAGTCTAACAAATAAGAAAACAGTTCAAGAATGTAAAAAAAAAGTTAGTTTGAGACACAGAATAGAGCATCTCCACTTAATCTTAGAAAACAGTTTCCCAAACTCTTAATTAACTTCTCTGGAATAAGACTAACCTGTTCATAGCTTGGGAGACTGGATCAATAGCACAATAATAAGTTCTAGTCATAGGTGTTTTAAGGATAAGTTCCAACCTCCAGAGGATACTTTCTTTTTCATAACCTGTGGTTTTACTTATTAAGACAAACTTATATCACATTAGTATCAGTTTTATATCTCTAGCAGAACATATGAAGCAAAAAGATTTTGTAATACCCATCTAAATCTTACCCTAGGGCACTTTTCTCCATCCGAAAATTTTGCTTTCTCTCTTGTTTGACACATTCTAAAATCTGCTCGACACTGCCTCTTCTTAATGATAGGATGGAGACAACTTGAATCATTGTCAGTTTCAGTCCCTTTGTTAGATAGTAACTTTACTATCCTATTTTTATTCCTATTTTCAAAAAAGAGAGAAAAGGTTATTAACTACTTTTCTGAGGATAACATCTTTGTGAAATCACTTTCTTCTAAGAAGTACAATATATTATTCTTGAAATCAAGAAAAATCAGAAATTACATTTTTTTAAGACCTAGTCTAGCTTGCTAAGGGAATTAGAGAGAATATTCAAACAGGGAGACTCAGAGAATATGAATCTGTTCATGTCTACTGAGGAGCAGCATGTGCTTTGTATTTTTGTAAGGAAACAGACTATCAGTCCTATCTGCTTATCCTCTCAAACTCAGTGGCAACTGCTACTTTGCAGTGCCCATTAAAGCCACGTGACAGCATGTCTGCCTCACTTCTGTCCATCCTTGTGAACAATGGCCATGCTGTGAAGCCCAGCAACTCCTGACTTCTGTATCATTCCTGCCAGCTACTTTCCCACAGGATATGCCTCTAT
The DNA here is from genome assembly GCA_004027455.1 of Hydrochoerus hydrochaeris. Lineage (NCBI taxonomy): Eukaryota > Metazoa > Chordata > Mammalia > Rodentia > Hydrochaeridae > Hydrochoerus > Hydrochoerus hydrochaeris. The sequence goes on from PVLA01006501.1 coordinate 71,422, forward strand.
TTACTAAATGACATGGCCATGTAATCATTCATAATATTTTTATTGCTGTGACTGTACTACATCTGCTGCCCTAATCTTCCTGACCACACAGAAAAATCATTCAGGAATCATTCAGGACAGCAACTCACCATTCCCAGCACAAAGAACTTCAACACTTCAACCAACCAAATGATATAAATTTATCTTTGAAAAAATAAGTGAACACACTTCATCTTCAAAAGTAACTGCAGGGCTGGGGATATAGCTTAGCCACACAGTGCCTGCCTGGCTAGCAGGAGGTCATGAGTTTGATTCCCAGTACCATAAAAAAGGAACCACAAAATTTTATTTTTAAGCTGCTATCACTGATATAAACAAAATAAACATTTCTCTGAGTCATATTAGTGCTGCCAAAACCTGTAACATTACAAACAAGTTAAATTTTTCCTTGATCCATTTGTCTTTCTGTCCTGGAGTCAATCAGTACCAGGCCCCTATACTGCATCCCATTACTAAAGATACCCTGGTGCTCACATTACCATATTGTTGATCTTTTTAAAGTTCTTTCTATCAAGATGTTAGCTGATAAGGCTTAAAATATTTACCCTTTGAGACTATTTATGTTTTTGCAATCTTGAATCTAAAAACCACTAAAATCAAACAGAATGAAACTTTAATAATTAATTATTAGATTTACAGGTAACATGGAAGTGGAGTATCTGGAGTAAGCAAATCTTTTTACAACCCTTAAAAACCACAATACAATGAGAACATGCCTATACTACTCATTCCTGTGACGCAATCATATTATAAACCTTGTAAACGCTAACGTGAATACAAAATCAAGTAAATATTCCAATGCAAAATTCCCACCTGTTACCAAAGAGAGTCCCCCAAAAACCACCAACAGTGGGTGCAGATTCCAAATTTTCTATTCCTCTGACTTTATCAGAAGTGTTATTACTTCCATTTTCTCGGCTCCCATCACCATTTACAGTTTTTCGTAATTTTCTACAAAAAAGTTCATAAACTTCAGATTACTTAAGACCTTTTCTGTGTTGCCCATATTCCTACAGAAAATTATACCAACAGATATTCCCTGTAATCAAGGATAGTTAACTTCACATACTGAGGATAAATTATACAAGAAAATTTCTGAATCTGGGACACAAAGAGATTCTAAATGGAAATCCTCTGCCATCATTTTATTCAGTCACTAAAGATATAGAATTTCTATCCAGAAACATACTAGAAAAAAAATTTCATTTGTGTGACCAACAGTCTTTTTTAGGCACATTCATATCACCAACACAAGCCACTTACTTAACTATAGATACATTAGAACTCTACCCCTTTGGCAAATTTATTCAGGCAACACAAAATAAAAGCAACTGATCCTATGCACTTAAATGCTGTATCTCAAAAATAACAGTGAGTCCTGCACAGCACTTATTTCCTCAGAAAATATTAAATCAATTTAACTGGGTTTACAAGGAATCTTTTCAGAAAAATATTTTGAAAACTGGGGCTGGGGTAGAGCTAAGTAGTAGAGCACTGGCCTAGCATACACAAGCCCTGGATTCAATTCCAACACCACAAAAAGAAGAGAGAATATGTTGAAATTCATTACACCAAATGGAAAAATTTTAGTTATTGGTTAAGGATCCAAAATTAGATATTCTGAAAAAATATAACTTTTGGAAGATAATACGGAACACATCAAAACCAAGAAATATCAAATAATAAAAATTTCACACAAATTTAATTTGTTAGAGTCAAATTGATTTTGATTAAAAGTTTAGACCACTTAGATATCAACTGCACATTTTTGGAAAAAGGTAAAATTTTGGTAGCACTAATCCAAGGTACCAAGATCCTTGTGGGTAATGAATTGTCAACAAAGTTTGATTAAAAGCCTGAATTTTAAAGAAAAAATTTTTTTCTTCTGGCAGTGCTTAGCTAGAAACCAGAACGTTACACATGCTGGACAAGTGCTTTACTACTGACCTACACCTCCAGCCCAACAATGCATTTTAAAAAGCATTACTTAAAATAAAATTTAAATAATAATATAATATAGGGATTTTCCTTTGAAGAAACTGTAATGAATTACAAAGTCTCACCTGAGATTAAAAGCTAATAAGGTTTTTTAGTATTAAGGAAAAAAGCATTTTAAGTTTAAAAAAAAAAAAGTGAAGAATATACAAAGAGGAAGATTTTTTTTTTTTTTTTTTTGCAGTACCAGGGACTGAACTAATGACCTCACACTTGCCAGGCAGGTGCTTATGCCACTGAGCTAAATCCCCAGGAAAGAGGAAGATTTTAAATTAATCAAAGATTTTACAAATCTCTTTAATACCATTTCCAGAAAATACAAAACTAAGATATAGTTTCTCATCTTACCTTCTTCTTCGATTGCCATTGTTTCCTGATGGCCTTGTTATCTGAGTAGACACAATCTGACAGTGGACGGTTCCCATGAGTAGCATAAGGCACAAGGGTCCAAGTACTTCACTTACATTCACAAGAGGCATCATAAGATATAACACAATCGCTATAACTGGAAAGAAGAGGTTTTAAAAGAAAGCATTACAGTTCATCTTTAAAATTAATTCTAGTAACTAACACAAATTGTTTCTACAACCTGTCATTTTAAAAAGAACTTAAATTATGTCCTAGAATACCATCCACTTGCATGTTAGCTGAATAAAAATCTAAAGCCACAGACTGCCAAATAAGTAAAGGAGTTAAAAGTTTCTAGCAGCCTGATAATCTAAATATCACAAAACTACTGTAGAGGCTGCATAAGACTCATTTTGAATTGCTGTTCTAGTCAGAGAAAGGGTATTTTCCAAGACCCAACATGTACACAAAGGAACCAGCAAAGCTAGAATTTGATCCCAGGCATTCAGGCTCCAGCAGTCTCATCTGAAACAGCGTGGTACACTGCTGCTTTGAATGTTTATGAAATGTTCAAATAAGCAAATGATGCAAGGTATGAAAACTATCAGGAACTATGTCCAAAATTTTTTATTTGTATAGATAAATTTGTTCAAAATTTAACACAATAGTAAACTTTAAGCTGCATAAACTGTATAAACTTAGTTAATAAATAGAAAGAAATCTAGCATTAACCCAACATAATAAGATCCTTGTTGGTGGTGAATTTTAATTAAGAATGAATTTCAAAGAGAAAACTTTTTTTTTTTGGACTGGGGACCAAACCCAGAACTCCAACACAACCATGAAAACCCAAGAAATAACAGCACCAGAACAAATAAACTACACTTCGTTGATTTGTGAATGTGGATATAAATACATCACTAAAAATGTAAGCATTCTGAGGGCAGAAATTTTTGCCTACTTTGTTTACTGATAAGCCTGCATCAGCACCTGGCACACAGTAAGCACCCAGTTGAATAAGTGGTAGAAATTCGGTCTTAACAAAATGCATTTGACAATACAGCAAAAGAACTCACTAAGAACACGAAGGATTTATACTAGAAATACAAAAATAGTTTAAAGTAGAAAATCTATCCAAACCATTCCAGAAGGTGATTGGGCTCTGCACACATGAACCAGGTGAGTGCCCTTATAAAAACTGTCCCTTAGGAGAGAAGACAAGATGGCCGATCAGTGAGCAACAGAATACAAAACCTCCAGGGAGAAACAATTCATATGCCAGAATAAAACAGCCTGGAGAGACCCAGACAGAGGGAGATGGATCCTCTTGACACAGGAAGAAATTAAAACTTAAAAAAGCTCGTCAAATACTTCAGGACTACAACTGAAATAGCTAAAAACTAAAGGGACACAGCATTTTCATGATGACCCACCAAGATTGCACTAGCTTGAATCCGTGCCGGCAGGCAGAGCCGCCCAAACTCGTTCCCACCACCACTCACAGGAAGAACAGCACTGAAGTCAGGGGTTGGTGAGCCCAATGGAGAGCGGAGAGCGGAGCCGGTGGAGGAACCTTCACTGACCCACAGTCAGTGCTGGGAGTGAGACCCCGCTCCACGGGAAGGGTGAGACCAGGTGGGCAACATGTTGGAATCGGGCAGGAGGAGCCTGAACTGGGAGTGACAGTGACTTCGGTTGCTTGCTCCCTCCCCAGAGCAGATCTGTGCGATTTGCTTAGACTGGGCCACACCCCTGGCCGGGACCCAATGAGACATCCCAAATCGATTCCCTGTACCTAGCACGCACTGACGGGGTGATTGCCCCTGAAGTTTGGCTGGCCAGGTGGGGAGGGGTAGGCATACACAGCCTGCTTATACCTCAGTGACAAGAGCAGGTGGGGGAAAGGGCAGAGTTCCCTTGCCAGCATGCTGTGGAGGAAACGTGGCCAACAGGGAAGGGGCTGGGACCTGCACTGTAACCTGTGTGGAGGAAGCCAGGGCCATGACAGGAGAGAGAGGCAGGAGGAGGCCCCCAGCCCAGAACCCTGAGAGCCCTGATCCAGTAGAAGGAAAAACAAGAAAGCCTGAGGGCAGCAAACATGCAACATCAGACATGGCTTCAATGGACATTATGAGATATCTTTGGGACCTTGCAGACGAGCTCAAATCTGAAATATTAAATCAGATAAAGCAGGATATGAGTAGAGTAATAAAAGAAATGCTCTCAGGAAGCATCTCTCAGGATGATACAGATGAAAGAAGGGAGGAACACAAAAAAAGGAGAGAAACATTCGATAAAGAATATAAAGAAAATATAGAATACATGAAGCAGATTCAAAGAGACTACCAGGAAATTAAAAACTGAATTGAAACCTGGCAAAACTCCTTAAAAGAAACTAAGGATTGACTATCAAAACTTGAAGATAAGTTTGCAATGTGTGATTATGAAAGGAAAGATCTCTTAAAAATAACAAGGAAACAGGCAGTAACAATACAAAGGCTAGAAGATGACAAGAGAATCTACAATTTAAGAATAAGAAACGTGAACGAAGAAGCAGGAATACAGACAGACAAATTACAAAGGCTATTGATGGAAATAATTAAGGAAAACTTCCCAAACATGGGAAAAGAAAATGACATTTGGTTGTGTGAGGCATACCAAACTCCAGCCACCTACAACCAAAACAGATCCACACCCAGACATATAATAATCAAGATAGTAGAAATTCAATATAAAAACAGAATATTAAAAGCCATCAGAGAAAAGAAACAGATTACCTATAAAGGTAAGCCCATCAGAATCATGGCTGACTTCTCGACACAGACCATCAGATCAAGAAGAGCTTGGAGCTTTCAAGGCCTGAAAGAAAATAACCTCCAGCCCAGATTGATATACCCTGCAAAACTGTCACTAGAAATTAATGGAGAAACAAGATGCTTCTATGACAAAGAGGAACTGGGCGAGTTTGTGACCACCAATTCAACCCTGCAGAGAATGCTGAAGGACATTCTAGAGAGAGAAAAAAAATACCAGGATTTTAGAAAACAGTGGCAGAAAGGCCTCAATGAGTGGGGCAGGCAGTAGAATGAAGGAGAAAACTAAACAAAGGCAGAAAAATAGCATAGCAGAAATGAGGCAGAGAAGGACAACTAGAAACTCTAACATAGATGGCCTTGATACGCTATACTGTTAATAGTGCACCAGGATTTAAAACACACATTACTCAACACTACTCTGCTTAGATGTATTATATTCTGTTCCGGTCATTCTACCTGTACTAGATTTGAGGGCACAGACAGTAATCCTCAAAATAACAGGATAGAGTACGGTAATCATCCTTAATTTCCTATTAACTTAATCTAAAGCTCTGTAAAACCTATACAGTTTTACCATGACTAATCATAATCGAATCTGGGTTGTTGGACTGCTGTTTTGTATTGATAGATTTTATTTAAAGCTGTTATGATTGATAGTGTCAAGTCTGAGAGTATAGACAACTGCACTTAAGATGACAAGATCCACTAGAATATCCACTCTGGTTTGATTATTACCTGCCTTTGAAGTTTTATACTGTCTATAATGTTTTATTTTACTAATATTGTTATTTATGGCTATATTCAATTATACTGTTATATTCAATTATGCCTGATATAGACATTCTATTGAAGATAATAAGGAACAACACAGTAATCATTGTAGATCACCTTGTACTGTGGTTTTATATGACTTTTTTGTTTCATGTTTTTATAGGAATTTGTTTTGTTTTGTCTTGCTAAGTTTTGTTTTTCCCTCTAATACAGAGAAGATAGAAATACACGTAGAGATTCAATGCATGTGTAGCTGTTCACACTCTCACTGTTTGACTATCTACTTTGTATGCTTTAATTTTGTAACTTGAACAACTATTTCTAAGAGGATAATAGGTAATTTATTAACTAGTGATTTCTTATTGTTTATCTTTTTTTTTTTTTTGAATTCTGTATTATCTCTACCCTTTACATGCTTTTGTTTCTCTTTAAATAAAATATTAAAAAAGAAAAAATTGTCCCTTTTGTCAGGCAAGGCACAGCAAGGAGACTGCTATCTACTCAAGCAGATCCTCACCAAACACTAACTGTGCTACTGCCTTGATCCTGAACTTTCCAGTCTCCAGAAGTGTGGGGAAAAAGCTTCAATTATTTATTAGTCACCATGTCCATGGTATTTTTGTTATAAATTTCCAAATGGACTAAGACAGAGTTTAGTACAGAAAAATGAGGGGAGTTGCTGTAACAAATAATTAAAAGTATAGACGCATAGAAGCAGCTACAGAACTTAGTAATGAATGGATAGTATAACAGGAAAGTTTTGAGGAGCTGATCAGAAAGTCTAGATCTCTCCAGAACAAGTTTCTAAAGGAAATGCTTAGGGATCAGAAGGAAAAAAGAGTTATATAGAAACCTTTATGCCTATAGTCCCATTTTCTTGGAAGGATTACAAGTGCAAGGCCAACCTGGGAATTTAGCAAGACCTTTTCTCCAATAAAAAATAAAATGTAAGGCCCTGAGTTTACCATCAAAAATATTTAAAAAGCCAGATATTTTGGTATACTTCTGTAATCCCAGCCAGCTAAGAGGTTGGGGCAGCAGGACAGCAAGTTTGAGTCTATCTTGGGCAACCAACTTAGCAACTTAGTGTAAACTGTCTTAAAATAAAAAATAAAAAGAGCTGGGGAGGTAGCTCAGTACAAAGGCTCTAGGTTCAATTTCCAGTACCACAAAAAAGTGAAGGAAAAGGGTAGTAGAGAACCAAAAGGGGAGGAGAAAGAGGAAGACAAAATGGAGGAAGAGGAGAAAGAAGATGAAGAGAAGGAAGAGAGAGAAGATAAGGAAGAGAAAAGATGAGGAAGAGGAGGGAAAAGGAGGAAGAAAAAAAGAAAAGAAAAATTTCAATCTTTTTAGAAATATGGGGTCAAGGCCACTCCAATGAAGTCCTAGTCAGAAATGAAAAATAACAAGTTATTGGGAACTAGACAAAAGTTTATAGAGTAGCAATGAACTTGGCTGAATTGGATCTAGTGTTATATGGAAGACAGAACTATCCATACTTCTGGTCTTAGACTTCAGACTCCAAAACTATAAGAAATAAATCTATATTGTTCAGTCTGTGATATTTTCATTATAGCAGCTTGAACATACTAAGACAGAAAAGTGATATAAATTATGGTGTTCTTATATAATAGAATATTAAGCAGCTATAAAGAAGTATTCATGGTAAATTCCAAAATGGTAAGTTCTACATAATAGTCTGCCCATATGATGGATTATTTTATAGTCACTGAGTTATGAAGATGATTAAAATGTAATTAAAAATTCAGCAGCTGCTGCACTGGGCAACATAAGCCTGAAACATTTCCATCATCACAGAACTTCCACTAGACAGCACTATCACAAGTTTAAAATTAAATTGATGGAATTCATACATGTATTTTTCACTATGCAACTTTTAAAAGTTTTTTTTAAAAACAAGATTGAAAAATCACCTATAATTCTTTCACCTTTATTCTAATTCATGTCTTTGTATAGGGATGTAACTGTAATACATACTCCCCACTCTCTGATAGTATCTGTCAGGCAGTGGAGATGCAGTGGAAAGGAAATACACTGGGTCCCTGCGCACAGTGAGAAGAGAAAAAAACACCTCAGGTAGTGCCATGCAGTGCTGACAGTAAAACTGCCTCATGTAACAGTGAGTGGAGTGGCAGGACTATGTGTAAAGTATAGATAGCAATGGCCTGTCTATCAAAGTGACATCCAAGCTGAGACCTTAAATTTGAGAAAAAACAAGCTACTTCAATATCCTTATGTATGTTTCAAAAAGAAAGAAAACTCTGCATGAAAAACCTAAAGAAAGGCATTACATCTAGAATAAGCAGGGAGGTGGACAGTCAAGAAATGCTAAGAGATGATGTCTGAGAGGAAGCAGGGAACAGATGATGTAGGACATTACAAGCCACAGGAAGGACTTCAGATGTTTATTCTAAAGGCAACTGAAACGAAAAGCTTTTAGGAAGAATAATCACATAATAAAGTTCCCATTTTAAAGAGTTTTTCTAATTGTTGTAAGAAAAACATTGGGTAAGCAGACATTACTTCAGTGGCCTGGGCTAGAGATACTAGTTCTCTGGACTGTGCTGGTGGCAGCAGAGAGAGATACAGAGTCAGGATCTGGAAGCAGAATGTAAAGACAGGGTAGCAGATTGGATGTAAGAACTATGGTAGGATAAAGTAGAAAGACTTATTTTTCACTTGAAAATGGATGCTGGATGAAATCATTTAATAAAATGGAAAAGATCCAAAAGAAATAAATCTATACCAAAAACAAATCAAGATATGATTAAGATGACTTCTGATATGATTGAATTCAAGATACCTACTAAGTCTCCATATATGATTGTCAAGCAACAGTTAGATTTACAAGTCCAAGGTACTGTAGAGAAATATGACCTAAAGATACAAAATTTGGGAACTGCCAACAATCTTGAGTTATATTTTTTAAATGGGGCTTGCTAAGAATACTTGAAGAACAGAAGAAAACCCAGGATTCAATCCTGAGTTAATTCAATGTGCAAAGATTAGGCAGAAGACAAAACTGACTAAGCCCAGGACAAAGATGGAAAGAAGCCAGACAGGAATTGGAGATTCATATTTGCTCCCTTGGAGCAAACAGTGAGCAGTCTTCCATTTCTCTGTACTGTACACAAATCATGAAATGAAAGGGTAAATTTAAGAACAGCTATTCATTATCTGAAAACAAAAGCAGCAAAATGAAACTGTCACACTTTACACCAACTTTTTCAATTACCTTGCATGAGGTAAAGCAGTAGCAGCCAAACAAAGATTCTTAAAGAGGTAACCTGAATCCACCAGTTGCTGAACAATGGAAAAAAAACAACTCGAACAAGCCCCTTCCGAGTCAGAGATGTCCACGGAATTTCAGGTTTGGCTTTGGCAAATGTTGAGCCTTTAAACACAAGAAAACAAAATAAGACACCTGTGCTTACACTGTATTGATAGCCACTTGCAATACTACCTTAAAAACAGGTGAGAGGAAAGATGAGCATGTGACTTGTGCAGTTACAAAACACCCTCTTAGATGGGCATTAAACATAAAAACTTCTTGTCTCAGTCCCTGGGGCAGGAGCTCAAAATAAGTCAGGCTCATAATATATTTTTCTAAATTATACAAGTCTCCAAGTTCATCTCTCTTTCCGATTATACGAAAACCATGTAATTTACATAACCACACAAGACTAATAAAAAGAAAAAAAGTCCCAAAGCCTGAATAATGAAGGAAGGATTTTACTAGGTACATCACCACATAGGGAACATTATCTAAAAGTAATCAGCAGTACCACTGTGAAATAATATAACAATATGCACAATAAGCAAATCAGTTTTAGAACTCACCTCTGATTAAGTCAACATCAATCAAGTCTGGCTTGATGTGACCCATCTTTTTTGGTTTGTTTTTGAAACCCTAAGATAAAACAAAATAAAAATAAACACATAAAAAATAGTTCTTTTCAATACAAAAAGAAAAGTTTCTTTTTCTTTATATCTGACTTACTTTTATTAGAGACATTTTAATCCTAATGCTCCTTAAAGAACTTGTCATTAATTTGTTTCAGATTTTGGTCTTATCAAATAATACATGCATATACTTTATCATTTTTTAAAATAAACAATGCCAAAGGATCGATAAATGAAAAAGTCCTCTGAGCCACGCCCCCTCCTCTCCATTTTGCTCTTCAAAACAAATTTCATCTTGCTTTTAGCTGTTTCTTTGTATTTTACTTCTAAATTTCTAAATAATATGCTTATCTGTTATTTCTTAATTTACTGATTCATCATTATCAATTCTTCCACTGATTTCTTCATATAGTAAATGAGAATATAGCTTTTAGACCACTAATATCCATATCCCAAGTTCTATACCCCAAATCCTCACAATATACATACATACTTGTATGTGTGTGTATTCTTAAAAATGCAATACTGGAGATTAAACCCAGTGCCTTCACACTGAGGTATATTCCCAACTGCCTTTTCTACTCATTTTTTGAGATAGGGTTTTGCTAAGTCATTAAATTGCCCATGCTGTGCTTGAACTTAATGATACTAATTCTTCAGCCTCACAGAGTGCTGGAATTACAGATGTCCACTACCACTAAATAAGTGTATAAAATGTTTACATAATATTGAAAAGAGCTCCCAAATCTTCAACAGCACTGGCCATTCGAAAGATGCAAATTAAAACAACACTGAGATTTCACCTCACCCCAGAAAGAATGGCTAGTATTAAGAAATCAACCAATAACAAATGGTGGAGGAGCTGTGGGGAAAAAGGAACACTTCTCCATTGTTGGTGGGAATGCAGACTGGTGTAACCACTGTGGAAATTGGTGTGGAGATTCCTCCAGAAACTAGGATTGGAGGTCCCATTCAACCCAGCTATTTCCCTTCCCAAAAGAATTAAAAACATCATATCACAGCTATATATGTGTACCCTGTTTATAGCAGCACAGTTTATAATAGCCAGATCTTGGAAATAATCTAAATGCCCATTGACTGAGAAAGTTTTAAAAAGATGCACTATTTCCATATAATGGAATACTATTCAGACATGAAGAATGATAAACTGGACATTTTTATAGGTAAGTGGATATACCTTGCAAACATAGTTATTAGTGAAATAAATGTCACACATGAATAATCATCGCATTGTTTCATTAGTAAAAAGGAATAAACATATATGTTGTCCCAGATAGAATGACTTCAACCAAGCAGTGACTCAGGCCACACCTGCTTTCACTTTAACTAACCCACTGTGAACCATTTTGTGCTGACTTTTGGATGCTTTAAGAAATTTTTGATGTGCTATAAGATTTGGGTTTTTTGCATGTGGATATCCAGTTGTTCCAGTATATTCATTGAGTATACAATTCTTTCTGCATCTTTGCCAGAAATCAAATATCTGTTATGTGGGTATCTATTTTGGGACTTTATATTGGTACGTTGGTGGATGGTCTATCTTGGTATCAATGCCATTTTGTCATGATTGGTGTAACTTTGTGATAAGTCATGGGGCTGGGGAGGCTTAAAGCTCTGATCTTGTTCCTTTATCAAAGTTATTTAGACTATTCTGAGTCTTTTTTATTTTTACAAAAATGTAAGAATCAAAATGTTAATCTATATGAAAAATGATGTCAACAGTTTTTTAAGGGATTATGTTTTCTAATCTTTATTATTTTCTTCTATTTTTTTGTTTCATTGTCTTTTTTTAATAAAAAAATTTTTTAAAATTTTAAAAAGAGCCCACAAATTAGCTAGACCTGGCATACATCCCCCAATCTGTAATGCCAGAACTCTAGGAGGCTGAGGCAGGAGAATTCCAAATCTGAGCCCAATCTGCGAAACTTAGTGAACTTAGCAAGACTCAGTACAAAAGCCCTAGGTGCCATAAAAAAAAAAAGAGAGAGAGAGACAGAGACAGAAAAAGAAACAGTGCCTCAACTTGGAAATATCCATTAATAATAACTTGAAATCCTCCTTACCAGCAGAATGGGTAATACCATATTGAATAAACTATAGCACATGCAACACACAAATCTCACAAACAGGTTGAACAAAAGATAATAGATGAAAAAAGCATGTACGTCTGTTGGTGTGATGAAAAAAGCAGTTACCTCTGTTAGTGTGATGGAAGAGAGCACAGGGGACTATGTATGTCTGGTATCTTAGTTTGAGTGTCTGTGACACAGTTATGTTCAGTCTGTGCAAATACCTCAAACTCTACACTTATAATTCTGTAGTGTATAAGTACATTCATATTTAATATATTTTACTTAAATAACAGGTTTTTTTTTAACTTATTGGAACCTCTGCTTACTGATTTGGGGCCTCCACCATGAAGCCATGCAGAAATCCTGCCATTTCACTGATGGAATCAACAAACATTAATACCCAAATGCAGCTTTCTGGGGTCATTCAAGTTCCTCAAAAGAAAAGTGTTCCTTTAATGTAATTTTTTTTTTTTTTTTTTTTTGGTACTAGGGATCAAACTCGTGGCCTCATGCTTGCCAGGCAGTTGCTTATGCTGCTGAGCTAAATCCCTAGCCCCTTTACTGTAATTTCCGTGGTAATTTAGAAGAGAGAAATTACAAAAGTATGTGGCTAACCTACAACATTTAACTAGAAATCTAGTCTTCAACATTTTTTCAGAAAATGAGGAGAAAATGTTTTTCAAGGTCTCGGTCTTCTACCATTTCAAAATAAAGTAACTAAATTCATTTCTCTTAAAAGTTAAATGCACAGACCTCCACAGAATACATGTCATATCCCCAGGTTTGTAAAGGTCCTTAGGTTGAACACTACTGCTTCAAAGAAGTGCCACTTATTCAATTTTATTATCATGTAGGTAACAGTTTTCACAGAAAAAATTCAGGAACTGACAGTCATGATAACTTTGTTATCATGTTATCAACTGAGTGTAAACTTGTAAAATTATTATTCGTTTCTGTTTCAAACTCCTGGTTTGCCTAACAGTTAAATTACTATTAATAAATTAAACTTTTGAAAGATGAATCAGAACATATATATACTAATTCTTAATCTAGTTTTTAAAATTAGCTATTTAAGCATTAACATTAATGTAAACATTAAAGGATACTGTAATCTGCTATTTCCCTACTTTAGACATTGAGTCAGTATTTATCTTTGGCTGTAAATAGGTGTAGTCAATCAATTTCTCTCAAGTGAATTCTATGCTTCTAATTCAACTCAACTGTAACTACAGATTTTAGAGAAAAATGTCCTAAATCTCTAAATCATAATAAAATTAAATGTTAGGTGTCAAATTTTGAAAATAATTTAAGAAAAGTTACCCCTTGAGGAAACAATAATTCTTCAAATATTCATAATTCTCATGGGAATGGTGATCTTATATTCAAAATTAAAAATTAAAACGTGCCGGGCATAATGTTGCACACCTATAGTCCCAGCACTCAGGAAGCTGAAGCAGAAGGATCTCAAGTTCAAGGTCAGCCTAGACTACAAAGTGAGATCACATATATTAATTATATATATATATATATATATATATACATATACACACACACATATGCCAAGTGTGGTGGTGCACACCTGTAATCTCAGCACTCAGGAGGCTGAAGCAGGACAATCACTATGAGCTTGAGGCTAGCCTGGGCTACATAGTGAATTCAAGGCCAGCCTGGATTACACAGCAAGACCTTAACTCAAAATAACAACATTTTTTATATATATATATATATATATATATATATATATATATATATATATATATATATATTGTACTCTAATCAACATATCCCTGCAGACATTTGTACCCATAGTATTCCAATTAAAGGAGCTTCAAGTGCTTTGACTTTACAGCCAAAAGATTTTTACACTGTTTGCTTTCTAGATATTTTACCTATGTCACCAAATTAAAATTCACATTAACTAGTTTATTCCAAATTCTACAAGCCTCCTCTAATGAAGAAAACATATTCTATCAATAAATATTCAACATGCATATTCCATGTGCCAGATTTTCTGTGTGGGTCTGCCACAGAGTAATAATGAAATCAAAACATGGTTGTCTTCAAATTCTGTATAGTACTGAAGGAAAGACAAGAAAGGCAAATGTAAGAGAAATTGGCTTCTCAGGAATAAGCCCACCCACTCCAGCTCCCCTACCAGTTTTTGTTTCTTGAGTTTTTTTGTTTGTTTGCTTTGTTTTGTTTTGATTTGTTTTTTTCCTTATGGGAACAGAAGTCACAAATTTATTTATGACTATAGTTGTAAAAGAGGAAAATCACAGTATATTTTTGTGTATTTTACACTGAAAGAGAATAAAAATACATGCCACATGTTTGTTTTAGGATCCCTTTGCTTTGTCCCACACACTGCAGTCTGTAAAACAAGCAGAAATAGCGCAGGCACTAAAGCACTTTACTTAAAATGTATGGACTTGTTTGACACCTTGAGTCCTAATTATCCTGTGAGATTGGTATCTTTTTTTGTTTTGGGGGTTTGTTTGTTTGGTACTGGTGATCAAACTCACCACCTCATGCTTTGACTCCAAGATTGGTTATCTTTATCTATCATCTTCACTTCACAGAAAGAAAATCAAGGCTCAGAGATTGCAACCCAATCATCATGACTCCAAAGTGTGTGCTCTTACAGACTAGATTATCTTGCCCCTCACATGGTACAAAACATATCCCTTAGTGATTGTGTAAATTTCTTCTAGATTAAACTAGACTGCTTGACTTTTGAAAGGTCTGTTGGGATTAAATCCTGGGAACTGTGCCTAGATTTCCTGCTTGCCTCCACCTTCACTTTGGCATCCCAGGGAAAGAATGTAAGGCAGAAGCAGGACTCTCCTGCACTAGTGGCCACGGAGGGATTCTGTATAGAGCCCCAGTTGTAGGCTGAGCTCAGCCCTCTCTGTTGTTAGCTCCCCACATAACTGCAAAACTACCACAAGCTCAGAAGCACCTCACAAATGAAGTACCTACTTTTAGATATAGGGACAAAAACACTATAGGTTTTGCTGCAACAGAGTAACCAAAACACTGGAGGTATTGCTGCAATATTGTTGAACTTTATATTTAACTGAAAATAAGAGAAGTGAAACCTTGTAACACCTCTAATTCATAGTGTGCCAAAATTTTCAATTTTTTTACAATTAAAAGAGTCAAACTACTATAGAAGTCTGGCACAAAAAAGGGAAATTATCCCTAACCTAGGGCAGGTAAACAATAAATAAAGCAATACTTTAAAAGTATAGCACTACAGGAACATAGGTAAGGGCACCTAACTTACATTTAAGAAGTCAAAGAAAACTTCCAAAGGAAAATAATATCCAACCTAAAATATGAAATCTACCTAAGAATTTACCAAGTTGGTCATGAGGTACAGCAAAAGAGGGAATTAAGAAAAGCATATTAAAAAAAAAAAAGAAGAGCATATGAAAGAACCAGGAAATAGAGCTCATAACCAAAATTAAAAGAAAGTTCAACAAAGCCTAAGCTGGAGTAGAAGTGGAAAGGGGACAAGATATAGGTGAGGGAGATAAACAGGTAAGGCAAGGAAAAGCCATACTGTAGAAATTAAATTATTCCAGCAGTATGCTTTTTTATTTTAAGCATACTAGGAAGTCAATTTTTAAATATGAGAAAAATAACAAATTTGTGTTAAAACAGCAATAACCTTGACTTCACTGTGGAAAAGAGCTGAAAGTTCAGGAGTCAGTAAGCAAGAAAAAGGAGTCACCAGTTAAAAAAAAACCTACTTTAGTAATCTAAATCAGGAGTGAACAAACTTTCTCTATAAAGAGCCAGAACAGTTAGCCTTTGTAGACTGTGACATCTTGGATACTGTAGGTGCTAAAGCAGACAGAAACACTGACAATAGGTAAACCACTGAGCCTGGCTGTATTCACTTGTATTCAGCTTGACTTACCCAAGGCAGTTTACCAATCAGAGCAGTAAAGATAACAGGTTACACTAGTAATTAAAAGAATGAAGTGATCAAAAGATAGCACACAGAATCCAGAAGTATTGATCAGATTAATGGGATTAATGTGAAGGTAAAATGATGGAACTCTATACCTTGACTTTAGCTATTCACTTGAACAGAGAAAGTAAGAGAACAGGATTGGGTCAAGGGAAGGAAAGTGATATTCTGCTCATAAACTCCACTAGCCAAGCAAAGGGTGGGTATGGGAAGGGACCACAAGTCATGTGACAAAAGAAGAGCCATACACTCTTCTTACATGTAGGGGAGAAAATAATTAGAAAAATTAATGTCACACACAGCTCAGTCTATATGACCCTAAAGTTCATCTCTAAATGCTATGATTTGTTCTCCCAGGGTAATAGTGTATTGGCAAAGTCAACAAACCTACATCTTCATCTTTATCCACCTATCTCATATGGAAATATATATCTTATTGCTCAGATAATAAATTTTTGAGAAAAAAATGTTTTTAAATTAATCTACTTTTATTAATACAATGCTGATTTTTTAAAACTCCAGTCTCTCTCTTTCTTACTCAATTCCTATTTCCTTGCTATTTCTTTTTCTTTATGTCTCAATAAAATGGTTACAGTATTTTCATCAATTTCACATATTATGCATTCATTTCTTATGAAGATGACTTCTGTATTTAATTTAGCCTGTGATCTTCTATATCTGATTTTCTGTATCCCCATATAGAAAATGAAGATAATAGCAACCACTGCAAAAAAAACTGTTATAAGGATCAGCATTTTTTGTGTGGGGGTAGGTGCTGCTTAAAATCATATATAACATATATTACACACTATCCTTATTACACTACTAAACACCCAAACCACAAACTTTCTCTCAATAGTTTTACCTTGAATTTTAGCTAAATCAATGTTTGATATGTTCAGCTAAAAAATATTGTTCACAGCTAAGCCAAGTAGTGAACTATAATTACCCCTCATATGTTTGTTCCAAAATTATAAGTCACCTCTTTTCATTTATATTCACTTCCTACATATGTATTAGTAAGTCATCTTCAAACTTGCTGTATTACATATTTGCTTCCCAAGTGTGCTCCATCACAACAAACTTTGTAGGTGTTTTTTGTTTGTTTGCTTTACTTTTGTTTTTGCGGGGTTTTTTTTCTTGTTTTGTTTTGTTTTTTTGGTACTGGGGATTGAGCTTACAACCTTGCGCTTGCCAGGCAGACGCTTATGCCACTGAGCTAAATCCCCAGCCCCACATTTGTTTTTAAACCTTGAAAGATTCTGTAGTTTTCTACCCTCAAGCTCCATTCTGTACTGTTGTACTCTAGGCCAGATAGATATAAGCTACCATCTCAAGACATCTGAAATTATCCTGCAATGCCTTTGCTTCTGTGTTGGCTCTTGTTCCTTAATTATAGATGCATCTGTTTTTATTTACTTATTCATTATAACACATGTGTTCACACTGCTTTCTGAGGGAAGGGAGATACACATGTGTTTACACTGCTTTCTTAGGGAAGGGAGATACACAGTTTTGGAGACTTGAAAGTCTGAAAGCAGCTTTATGTGATGCCTTTACATTTGACTAATACTTAGACTGGGCATAAAATTTTAGGTGGAAATAATTTTCTCTCAGGTGTCACTGTATTCTACCTTCCATTGGAGAAGGATTGACTGTCTTCTAACTTGCAAGAGACAGAAGTTGCTAGTGAGAGGCTCACTCTCATTTAGATTCCCAATCTTTTTTTTTTTTGTACTAGAGATCAAACTCACGACCTCGAGCTTGCCAGGCAGGCGCTTTATGCCAGTGAGCTAAATCTTCGGCAGACTCCCAATCTTTTGCATATGCTGTTTTGCTTCTTTCTTCCTTCCACTGTGCTTAAAATCTCTACAATGGTTTTGAAATGCCACAATGTTTCTTAGTGTGTGCAATAACTCAAAAGATTCTTTCAATTTGGAAAGATTCTGGAGAATCATTTTATTTGATTATTTCTGGAATACACATGAGCTGAATATTAACACTTCCTACATGAAGTGTATTACCTATTTTTTTCATGTTCTTTTATACTATTTTGAAGAAAAATAGTCTCAATTTTTTTCTTCCAACTTTTCAACTGAACTTATTTTTAGTATTTTTTAGTTCTCTTGTTAAAAGCATTTAGACATTCTTTTTAAATTTATAAACCTGTGTTTACTATGTATAACATATTTTGAAGTATATATGCAGAGAGTACCCAACTTACAGTAGTTCAACGATACAATATTGCAAAAGCAAAAAGGATTCAGCCGAAATCATTCTTTGAATTTCAGTCTTGCCACCACGCCAGGGCAAGAACTATCAGTGTTTCCTGAGCTCTGCATTATGTTGGAACTTGGAGTGCTGGGAGAACAGGCAGCCCACTTGCCGCCCTGGTAAGTGCCTGGGGGCCTCGCAAGCCACCTCCATGCCAGGGGGAGAATTATCAGTTTCCTGAGCTCTGCATCATGTTGGGACTTGGGACGCTGAAAGAACAGGCAGCCAGCTCATGACCCTGGTAAGTGGCTAGGGGCCTGCTGGTGCATGGGCTAAGAATCAGACATCGATCCATCTCCCTCACTCCCTCTGTTAGCAAGTGGGAGCCAGAGGTCTAAGTACCCCTTGGGAGGATGAATGTATGTAGTGTAGCAAGTAAGGGGGATTTCTGTCTTACCATCTCTTTGAAGGCAAATATTTTTATCACTATTTTGCTCAGTTCTGATTAATGGTACTGCTCTATTCAATATTCTGTTTTTATAAGTTTGATATTTCCTTCCATTTTGCTATAACTGATTGAAAGAACAGCTAATGTGAACAGAACGGGATGTACTATTGTGCCTATTGCTGGTGTCCTGGTGACCTGTTGTTAGGCTCTGTGTCAATTTCACTGTACTGCCTCCCATGGGTTTGTTCTGTCTTGTTCTGTATTTTGCTACCTTCAAAAAAAAAAAAAAAGTAGATAACAGAGTAACAAAATACCTTCAATAGCCAGGCATGGGTTCATGCCTGTAATTCCAGCACTCGGGAGGCTGAGGCAGGAGGATCGTTGTGAGTTGAAGACCAGCCTGGGCTACAAAGTGAGCTCAAGGCCAGCCTGAACTGCATAGCAAGACCTTGTCTCAAAAAGACCAAAAAAAAAAAAAAAAAACCAGAAAACTCCCAACTCCACCAAAGCTGATCCATGGGGCATGGATGAGGAGAAACTCAAAAACAAAGCAACAGAATAATATAAGGTGATTAAAAAGTAAATAACAACAAAAAAACAGGTCAGTAAGGCACTGACCAACCTGAAACAGGATATAACTAAACAGATAATGGACTTAAAAAGCAAAAGGAGGAAAAGAAAGTGCTCTAAAGGATATAACTGCATTTATGTTTTTAAGTGTGTAGGATTGATAACCACGTTGCTAAGTTTTTGTTGGATCACTGAACAGAACTGTTTGCAGCCTCACTGTTTGAATGTCCACTTTGTATGCTTTAATTTTGTAACTTGAACAAGTATGTCTAAGAAGACAGTATGTAATTTATGAACTAGTGATTTCTTACTGGTTTTTTTTTTTCTGAAATTCTGTATTGTTTCTACCCCTTTTTCTGTTTTTTTTTTCTCTTAAATAAAATAAATAAATAAATTTCAGTCTTCTTGTGGGCTCGCAATATGGCATATGAACTCTCTTGTGGCACTGGGAATTGGCAGTAAGCCACAGCTCCTAGTCACTCATAAGATCCAGGGTAAACATCCCATGTGGTCTGTGTACTGTGTATTGTGTTGCTAAGCTATGATATCCTGGCGGTTTGGTATAGTAAATCTATTTTCACTTTATGATATTTTCAACTAACAACAGGTTGTTGAGAGTGTAATCCCATTATAAATCAACATTATAACATCTCTGTACATTGTGGAGTGACTAAATCTAATTATGAATGCATTACTTCACATAGCTATTTTTGGGAGTAAGAATATTTTGTATTTAAGCAATCTTCAAGAATATACTTTATCATTATTTATAGTTACTGTGTTAGCCAACCCTTGTACACCACTTTCATTTTTATATTACGTAGTTCTTTACAGATACTGTTTTGAAAATAGTGCTCTTAGGGGCTGAGGATGTACCTCAGCAACACAGCACCTGCCTGGCAAGCACAAGGCTCTGAGTTTGATTCCCAGTACCAGACCCTAACTCAACTGTCATTTGTTTCTGCTTCCAGAATACAGAAATTTTCTGGATCAGCCTCACCAGGAAACAAGTTTCAGTTTGGTCCTCTATCAGAAGAAGATAATGATAATGATGGAGCTATGAGGAAATAGATGGTCTAGTACCTAATAAATATGCTCAAACAATCCTATTTTCAGTTGTGCCTCATTCCTGAAGTTTTACCTGGTGCATCTAATTCCTAAGTCTTTCAGAAATTAAACACAGGAGTTTTACTAGTTTAGTAGTTTTCTCTACTGTAAACACTTAAGATTTTTACCTCTTTATCATCTCCTTTCCAAATTTCAAAATTGTGCCGATAACTCCAATTTAACAAACATTCATGACAAAACTGAAATTCATATGTCACGCTTGCTGCCAGGCAGCTTGAATCACCCATGGTATACACATGACTGCTCATTGGGTAGTTTTTTTTAATTAATTTTATTAGTAAAAAGACCAAAAAAAAAAGTGACTAGATCCATTTGTACCACTGGTGGTACAAGCTGCCCAATGGGATAGTAAGGCATGCACCGCTGGTAGCTCAAGCCAACAGGAACACATTAATGTCTGCTTTCTCATTCTCTTGGTCCTCATAGGATGGTATCTTTTTTTCTTATTTGTTGTAATTTTAGAGTAATTTCAGGAAGAGAACAAATGGAGATTAATGCATGTACTCAAAATGCTACCTTTAATGAGGAGGCTCATCAATCATGTACCCATCATCCACATAAGAAATACAGCTGCAGTAGCTTCTCAGCTTGACTAGTCTATTTTATTCTCCAGGGCTAAAACTATGTCATTTATGAGTGCAGTTTTCTCTAATGTTACTTAGGGGGGAAAAAAAACAAAATTCAAAAAAGAAAGTATTAATCAGAATGTTTTGCTCATCTTAGCAAATATATTACAAACAGCATGTTAGTTGTAACAGGCAGTATTTGTCTTAGTCTTACTTGGGAGATCTCAGGTGACCATCACTAAAAATGTTAGAACATTCTCTCAATTCTGGGGTAGGGCCGGGGATTTAGCTCAGTGGCTTAAGCACCTACCTGGCAAGTGCAAGGTCGTGAGTTCGATCCCTGGTACCAAAAAAAAAAAAAAAGAAGATTTGGGGGTACATGATTTTTCCTCCTTTTTCCTACTTTTAGTATAATTTTTAAAAGTTTTTTTTGAGGTATCATTACACACTAATAAATGCATTCATTTTTAAATATGCACTTTTAGCAAATTAATTCACAGACTGTTAGCACATATGTAGTATACAATCCTTCATACTCAGGTTTTAGAGTATTTCTAACACTCCAAAAAGTTCCTTTGTACCTGTGTAATAGTCTATCTCGCCTTGCCATAATAAAGTAACTTGCTGGGTAACTTTATACAAAAAAAAAAAAAAAAGAGGCTTATTTGGGTTACAGTTTGGAAGATATAAAGTCTAGGAGCAATATCTGGTAACAGCCTTCTTGCTGGCAGCCCTGCAGTGACACAGAGCATTGCATGGCAAGAGAGAACATGTAGGTGTGTGTCTTCTGGTCTCCCTTCCTGTCCTTATAAAGACACCAGGATTCAATCATGTTAATTCCACCCTTATGAATTTATTTACTCTGAATAACCTCCCCAAGACCCTACTTCTAAATACCACAGTCAGACTACATTTCCACCCTCTTAATACTTCAAAACAAAGACTCAACTTTAGCACATGAATGAAACCTTGGAGGACACTCAAACAATACAAAAACCACAGCAGCCTATTTGCAGTAAAGCTGTTGCTACTTGCTAAAATAGGCAACCACTGCTCTATTTTTATTTTGTATCTTTACAGATGGCTAGAAATTTCATTAAAAACCAAATCACACGATATATTTGTGCCTGATTTCTTTCATTTGGAATAATAGTTCAGAGGTTCACCTATGTTTTTAGTTTAAATTAGTAATTATACAGATATAACACATTTGTTTATCCTCACCAGTTAATGGACAATTGGATTCTTTCCAGATTTGGAGCTATTGCAAATACTGTTGCTATAAGTATTTGTATGTGTTTGTTTTTACCTTTCTTGGGTATCTAGCAGTGGAAATGCTGGTCTATACGGGAAGTATATATTTAATTTTTTTAAAAATTCAATTATTTTGTATCTTCCACAAAATTCTAGTTCTAGTTTTTCTGTGCCCATTCTAACACTCAATATTGTCAATCTTAATTTTAGCCATATTAGTAGATATCTTCTAGAAATTTTAATTTGTACTTCCAAAAATGAACAATGTTAAGCATCTTTTCATGTACGTCTTAGCTATTACTTTCTTTCCTTGATAAAATGTCTGTTCAAGCCTTTTTGGATCTTTGAGCTTTTTACATATTCTGAATACATGTGTTCATGTGTGTATGATCTGAAAATATTTTCTCCCAGGCTTCCTGGTCTCAAGCCATACTCCTATCCAGCCTCCCAAACAGCTATGTGCCACTGTACCAGTGTTTGGTTTTGCTTTTAAATAATCAGGCTAGGACGGCACCCAGGCCTCATGTATGCTAGGCAAGCACTTTACCTGAGCTACATGCCCAACCCTTTTTTCCTTTTTTTTTTTTAATCAGTACCAGGGATCGAACTCACGACCGCATGCTTGCAAGGCAGGCGCTTATGCCACTGAGCTAAATCCCTAGCCCCAAGTTAGCTTACGTTAACTATATGGATATACTGGGAGAGAACTTTAATTTTTTAATAATTTTGAAAAAAGTGTCTATTTTGATGAAATTCAATTTATCAATTTAGACAGCTGTGTTTCTAAGATCTCGTCTCCAAGATGTAAAGATCTTCAGTATCTTCTTCTACAAAATCTATAGTTTTAATTCTTACACTTATATTTATGATCCATTTTAAATGATTTTGTGCAAGGTATAAGTCTTTTGGGAGGGTTTTTGGGTTTTTTTGTATCAGGGATTGAAGTCACGACCTCATGTTTGCCAGGCAGGCACTTAAACTGCTGAGCTAAACCCCAAGCCCGGTAAGTTCATTTTTAAATGCATGGATATTCAGTTGTTCCTGCACTACTTATTGAAAACACAACCACTGCTTCATTAAATTGCTTTGGCGTCTTCACCAAAAATTAATCTATGAGCTAGGGATGGTGGCACAAGCCTGTAACCTGAGCACTGTGAAATGCTAAGCTTCAAAAGGCTTACCAGGCCTCCGCCACTTAGTGATTTAGTGAGATCTTGTCTCAAAATAAAAAAAAAATTTAAAAAGGGGTGGGAATGGACCTGTGTTCATTGCCCAGTGCCATCCTCCCAGCAAAAATGAATAGCAAAACAGGATTTCTTTCTACTTTTCAATTCTATTCCATCAATTTTGTACTCTGTCAGTATCATCTATCTTTTATTACTGTAGCTTCATAATAAATTTTCAGATCCGGTAATGTAAGTCTTAGCAATTTCTACCAAAAGCAAAAATTGGTATCTAGAATTCTAAAGGGCTTACATTAACTATATGGATATACTGGGAGAGAACTGCCACCTTACAATATTGAGTCTTTTAGATCATGAACACGAAACGCTAAGTCATTTATTTAGACCTTTAATTTCTCTGAGCAGTGTTTTATAATCACACACTTTCTATGTTATGTATAATAATTATGTTATTCCTAATTATTTTTATTCTCTTTGATGCTGTTGTTTCTTAATGTTCTTAATGTTCATTTTTACTCTTTTTTGAGATAGGGTGTTGATGTGTAGTTCAGGCTGGTCTTGAACTCCATTAATGCAGTCCTCCTACCTCAGTTTTAATATCAGTTTTTGATTATTCATTGCTTGCGTACAGAAATATTAATTGCTATAAACTGACTTTGAATCTAAAGACCTTGCCTAGCCACACATGGTTTTGCACACATGTAATCCCAGCACTCAGGAGGCCAAGGGAGGAAGATCACTGTGAGATTGAGACCAACCTGGGCTACAAAGTGAGTTCAAGGCCAGCCTGAACTGCATAACAAGAGCATGCCTCAAAAAAGACAAAAAAATTTAAAAATTAAAAGAAATAAAGACCTTGCCAAACTCATCTGTTACTTTTTTTCAATGTTTTAAGACTTCAGAAATACAGTTATGTCAACATGAATAAAAGCATTTTATTTTTTCCTATCTTAATGCCTTTTATTTCTATAACTTGCTTTACAACACTGGCCAGGATGCCTAGTACACTGTTAAATAATAGTGAAAGCTAGCATCCTTGCTTTTTTCTTGATTTTAGGGGGAAACATTCAATCTTTTTTTTTTAAATATTCAGACTTTAACCATTAAGTGTGATATCTAACATAGACAACCTTTAACAGATTGAGGAACTTACCTTCTTTTCCTATTTTACCATTGATAGGCACTGAATTTTGTCAAGGGCTTTTTATATGCCTTCTCATGTGGCTATGTATTCTACTAACATGATACTACATTACATTAATATATTCTGTTTTTAATTTTAAAAAATTTAATACCTTTGCAGTGCATAATAATTACACTCATGAGTTCGTACATGTATAACATATCTTTTGTGTGTGTGTGTGTGTGTGTGTCTTTTTGAGACAGAGTCTCACTATGCAGTTCAGGCTGACCTTGGCTCACTTTGTAGCCCAGGCTGGTCTCGAATTTGCAAAGATCCACCTGCCTCTGCCTCCAGAGTGCTGGGATTATAGGAGTGCGCCACCACGCCTGGCTTAATAACATATCTTAATTCTTTTCAATTCCCCTCCTCTCCTCTCCACCACTCCCTTCCTACTTACAAAAGATGTTTCCTGTTATTTATCTTTTTATTTTGCTCTTAAAATTATTTCTATTTTGCATTTCTTATATATGAGAAATCATTCAATATTTAAGCTTATGTGCCTGATTTACTTAACAGTAAAGTCTCAAGACACATCCATTTTTCTATAAATGACTCCTTTATGGTATAGTACTCCACTGTGTAAAAATATATTTTCTTTTTCTATTCATCTGCTGATGGACACATAAGCAACTTACAAGATTTAGTTATTATAATTTGTGATGTTATAAACATGGATATATGTATCTTTGCAAATAATACCTTTATCTCTTTTAAGAAGATACTTTAAAGGGAAAGGCTGGGTTGAATGTTAAGTCTATTAATTGTTTTTTTTTTTTTTTTTTTTGAGGAATCTCCATACCGATTTCCATAGTGGTTATTTTCAAATGTTAAACCAATTAAAATGTTCTACTTCTGAGATAAATCTCACTGGATCACAATGGATAATTCATTTTATATGTTGCTAAAATTGATTTATTAACATTTTGTTAAAGATTTTTATTTTTACATCTATGCTCACAATAAATTTTCTTAAAATGTCTTCACCTAGCTTTTGTATCAAAATAATACTGTCCTCATAGAATGAACTTGAGAAGTGTTATTTTTCTCCCATATTTTTGTAAAGAGTTTGTGTAGGATCAGTATATTTGTTCTTGACTTAATTAAATTTTACTCATTCTTCTGATCTCATTGTAAGTATTACTTTCCCAAGGAAAGTTTATCTGACCACCTTGACTAGGTCCATTCCTTTAAGTGTGATAGTTTGTAAATAATAGCTCTTAGGATTTATCACAAATGTTTTACTTTTGTTTTCTCCCATTTTAAAAAAAAACTCCAAAAAAAGAAAAATGTTGAGTGCTTTTGCTTAACCATTATGTAAATCTAGCTACCTCTCAGACACTCAACAATTGTTGTAGGTAGGCACTCAACAATTATTTATTAAATAAAGAATATATAACAGCTATTTTAATTTTGGTATTTTTTCCCCGTTTTGGCTTATTACTATTTCCCCTCTGTAGAAAAAAAATTGTGCATATATATATATATATATATATATATATGTATATATAATTTGTTATATCTGTTATATAATTAAATATATAATTTATTATATAATTTATAATTATATATACATATATTTTGTACATATATGTATACATATATTAAATTTTGTTGTTGAGACAGAGTCTCACTATATAATTCAGGCTGGTTTTGAATTATGTAGCCCAAGTTGGCCTCAAACTCATAGTAATCCTCCTGCCTCCACCTCCTGAGTGCTGGGATTATAGGCATGTACCACCACACACAGTTTAGGGTCTTCAATATTAATTTGATTCATTATAACTCTTTCTAGTTATCTAGACATTTTTGCTTCATATACACACTTAAGAATGATATTTCATCAAGTATTACTGTGGCAACATTCCATAGATTTTGTTACAATGTCACTATTTCTACTTCTATACTTGGATACCAGATAGGATGTGGCCTGTGTACTAAAAAAAAACTACCAACATCTTTCCAGTTATTATAGAAGAGTAGCTGAAGTGTGGTAGGACCCTTCCCACCATGTTGGGATCAGAACTTTTTACAAGGTAGCAATATCAGCCTCTGTGGCACATGTATTTCTGATATAACTCTGTAACATAAGTCACATCCTACCAGACAGTAAACTGTTAGTATATGCCCATATAAGGGAGACAAAGACACAAAAATTATATGAGTGCAACTATGCCACATTCAGAATTCAGTCTTTGGATAGTAATCTGCTGAGTCAGTGCTAGCAAAAATAAAGCTACTTCCTGGGAAAAAGCCCTCAGTGCCCATCTCTCTGCATGAAAATCCTGCAGAATTTCTAGGTGCTCATCCAGGATTTGGAGATGGTATATTTCTATCTCTTTTGTTCGTGAAGTCCGAACCTCCAAGCATCAGGAAATGCAACCTTGCACAGTGTTGGTGTATTAGTAGACCCACAAGGGAGCTGGACCCCTCCCCCAAGGTTCTGGGGCAAGAGCTCCAGGCACACAACAGACCTGGAGGTCCAGGAACCAGTTCAGGGAGCACCCCATACTAGATCTGGTAACACCTGGATTCCATCTGAGAGTTCTGCCTTTCAAGAAGCAGAGGAGGAAACTGATCACTTTCTAGAGTTGCTCCAGTAAGTTTCATTGAAACTGAAATCTCAACTCTCAGGTACTGGGTGACAGACTGGAGTACCAGAGCTGCCTGAACAGTTCTGCAAGGAATAAAACCTTGGCCCCAAGCAGTAAGGGAGTGAGTTGGAGAGGGAGAGGGAGAGGGAGAGGGAGAGGGAGAGGGAGAGGGAGAGGGAGAGAGAGAGAGAGAGAGAGAGAGAGAGAGAGAGAGTGTGTGTGTGTGTGTGTGTGTGTGTGAATGAGACAGACAGCAGGAAAGTTCTGACCTGACCATAGGGTCAAGGTTCCACAACAATGCTCATAAGGCTAAGTTCTGTGAATGCTAAAAGGTGCCTAAAATATCTCCTGGAGGAGAATAGCCAGAGAAGAAAAAGAATGTGCAGCTCTACCGATTAAAACCTTTCCCCTTCCCTCCTCCCTCTCTTGTGCGTGAAAGTTACCTGGTAAGGGGAGGATATGGTGGAGCGCAGAGTAAACCAACTTCCCTAGGAATATTCAGGAGACTAAAAGTGTTAAGTTGACTCCTGGAAATCTCCACACCTTCTATGAAATTGATTAGCCATTGTTTGGATGGGATGGCCTGTTAAGGGCTTGATAAGAAGATAATCAGCCAAGTGCTCATGGTTGTTGTAGGGGGCCTGACCATCCTCACCAATTTCCTTACACTGACTGTTGGGAAACTTAGTCCTGTCCCAGCCACCTTGGCTGAAAGCTTGCAGTGTGATGCAAGCATTTCTTGAGGTGTGATGACAACTAGGGTAATGGCCATCTCCAAATGTTGGTCAAAGTCAAACAAAATGATTCTATCCAGGGAATCAAAAGAAGTCCCATCTCCATATGTCCTACTATCCATCACTGCCACCCACCTGTGGCCCCCACTGCAGAGGCTCTATCAGAATCGGTCAGTCCCCCATGAGTTGTCTGTCTCCCATTGTCATCTGAGGCTTCGTAGAAACCCCTCCAATGGCAGCCTCCCCTGTGTTTCCCATTCTGATTCACCATATACCTGTGGACACCTGTCGAGAAAACCCCTCCAGCGGCTCTTGAAGAGGCACAAGGACCCATTTATATTATGATCCAAGGGGCAGATCCAAGGAAGGGAATGACAATGTATCAACCCTTTACTACTGACCTCCTTCAATGGAAGAATCATATACCTCTATTATACTGGGAAACCCCAGGCCATGACTGACTTAGTGTAGTCTATTATCCAAACCCACCAGCACACATGGACTGATTGCTGGCAACTCCTCCTAACCTTATTCAACACTGAGGTATGCCACCAAGTCATACAAGCCACCCTACAATAGATGAAAGAAAGTGCCCCAGCCAGAATGCTGAATCCCCAGGTTTATACCCACAACCAATCCCCAGGAGAGGATTCTTAGTGGGACCCAAACTCAGGAGACCTTCCTAAAGGGGATAAAAGAAGAAGAAAAAAGGGCCATGAACAATGAGCAAAATTTTGAAGGTGCTCCAAGTGCCAGGAGAAAGCTGGAGCTAATTCTACAGAAGGCCGAGTGAAGTGTTACATCTGTATATCCACTTTGACCGAGAAGTGGCTGAGAGAATCGATGAATGGTGAACATGCCATTTGTCAGGCAGGTTCAAGGACATCTCAGGCACAAGTTATAGAAACTGGAAAGTTTTGCTGGAATGAACGCCAACCAATTTTCAGTCAAACCAAGGTGTTTGTCAACTGAGATCAAGAGGCTGAATGGGAGGAGAGTTACAAGATAAAGAAGGAGGCAGACTTATTAGCAGCCACCCTGGCTGAACCATCAGGATAACTCCGTAAAGATAACCAGGGGCAGAGCCAATTCACCAAAGACAGTATTTCATCCCTTACAAGGCCCAGATTTGGATCCAAAAGCACTGAGAAAGGCTTTCATATCACTGGATCATTCAATCTTACCGGTCACTTTGGAACACACCTCTTCTGCCTGTCCTAAAATGGGGCACAGATGACTACTGGCCAGTTCAGAATGTGCAAGCAGTAAACTAGGCCACGATTACCCTACACCCCATTGTCCCAAACCCTTACACTCTCTTGGGCCTCATCCCTGCTAAAGTAGCCTTCTTTACATGCGTAGACTTCAAGAATGCCTTCTGTATTTGTCTGGCCCCACAGAGTCAGCCAATTCTTTCCTTCCAGTTGGAAAATCCAGGAAAATGGCAACAAAGGTCAGCTGACTTGGACAAGACTACCCCAAGGGTTCAAAATTTCCCCAACCACTTTTAGCACAGCACTGGTCACTGACCTGGTTGCAGTATTACTCCAGTATGTAAGTAACTTTCTGTTGGCTAGCCAAACACAGAAAAGCTGCATGGAAGGGACACGATTATTCTTTACTTCCTGTGGGAGGCCGGCTATAATGTTTCAACAAAAAAGGCCCAAATTTGCCAGGAGAAAGTACATTGGTTTCCACTTGTCACAGGGACAATGGCATTTTGGGTCTGTGAGAAAACAAGAAGTTTGTTCAATGGCAGCCATTGCTGATTTAATATCACCTTGCTTTGAAATCCTACCATGCTTTGGTTCTTCTATTTCCATTGGTTCTATCATGTTGTATCTTATTGGATTTTAATATGTGTGATAGTATAAACAAATTTTTTATGGAAAATGAGATAGTATAGTAGCCATTATTCATTTTCTGTTATTTGGTTGTTAATGTCCTGTAATACTTTCATTCTCTTAAATGGTTTTATACTATTTTGTTATGTTTGATATTACTGTGTGTGAAGGTATGCTCAACTATTTCAAAGAAAAGAGACATTATTGTTAATATCCGGTTAATATCTGGTTGTCTTGTTGTGAAGTGCTGTGTTGCTTACATTGTTTTGTTCTGATTTGCTCTGTTCTGTCCTCTTTTGTTTTATTCTCTTTAAAATAAAAAAATTAATAAAAAAAAAAAAAAGTAGTTTGTTCAATCCTAGTACCAACAACCAGGACTGAGAGTTCCTCCGTTCGCAGGTTTCTGTAGGATTTGAGTACCTAACTTTCTCAGTCCTGCTACAACCCCTTTATAAGCACACAAAAGTGGAGGGGATGGCAAGAACCTCTGTTACAGTAAGAACAACAAGAGAAAGCCTTTGAAGAGATCAAATAGGCCCTCACCATTGCACTAGGCCTAAGACTTCCAGACATGACTAAGCTTTTTTTTATATACATCCACAAGAGGACTGGCATAGCAGTGGGAGTTTTAACCCAGGGATCCTGGCATCCACCGGAGATACACCTTTCTAAGCAATTTGACTCTGCCACCCAGAGCTGACCACTCTGTAAGCACTTACAGCTACAACCATCTTAGTGGCAGAGGCTGACAAACTCACTATTCAACAA
The DNA here is from genome assembly GCA_004027455.1 of Hydrochoerus hydrochaeris. Classification (NCBI taxonomy): domain Eukaryota; kingdom Metazoa; phylum Chordata; class Mammalia; order Rodentia; family Hydrochaeridae; genus Hydrochoerus; species Hydrochoerus hydrochaeris. The sequence goes on from PVLA01006501.1 coordinate 101,871, forward strand.
GAATTAACAGCCCAAGTGCCAGAATCAGTTCTGAAATTAACAGAGTACAATGGGCAATACTGGCTAATGCCCAGATGGTCAGAAATCAGGGGTTGTTATATGAAAACCCACACATTCACCTGGAAGTAGTTCAGACCCTAAACCCAGCAACTCCACTGTCTGTCAGGCCAGGCCAGCCAGATCATGACTGCACTGAGATCATGGATGAGGCATTCTCCAGCTGACTGGACTTAGGGACCAGTCAGTCCCTCAAGGGTTCCAATGCCAATATTTCACAAATGGTAGTAGTTTGGTAAAAGAGGGAGAATGCCTTGCAGGGTACTCCTGGTAATCCTGAATTTCATCACTGAAGCAAAATCTCTGCCAAATGGGACTGCGCCACAGAAAGTGGAGCTCACTGCACTTACCTGAACACTTCAGCTGGCAGCAGGAATACTCGTCAACATATACATGAACTCTAAGTATGCCTTCACCACCCTTCATGTGCACGGGCTCTATGTAAAGAAAAAGGCCTGATAAACTCAGGGGGAAACATATAACATATGGCATGGAAATCCTTGAACTCTTGGGTGCCATATGGACCCCTAAAAGGGTGGCAATCATACACCATCAGGAACATCAGAAGGGAGATACCATAGCTGCTCAGCGAAACTGCAAAGCACATGGGAGGCTAAGCTGGCGGCCACCAGGGAAACAGCAGAGTCCATGGCCACAGTCCCCACACTATTTCCTAGTCCATTAACATAATGGGACTAATTACTCACACAATGAGGTTGCTTGGTTTAAGACCTAAGATGAGGGTTGAAGTTACTGTTCAGGAAGATGGCAAAAGTTTAAAGAAGCTCTGGTAGCAATCCCTGAGATGCTAGCTCCAGTTTTTGTCAGAAATTTTCATCAGGACACTCATAAAAGCTGGACAGTTCTTGAGACTGCTATGAGTCAACATTTCTATATCACTTAACTCTCCAGCATAGCCCAGGTGGTGTATGAACAATGTGAAATGTATGAATGCAATAACCCACGTTGAGGGCCCAGGGTCACTCCTAGGGTACAAATTGTTGGAGGAGCCCCATTTGAAAATGTGGTTGTGGATTTTACTGAGCTTCCTTATGTTAGTGGCTATAAGCATTTGCTAGTTTTTGTGTGCACTTTCTCAGGCTTGTAGAGGACTTCCCCACCTGTATGGAAAAGGCATCTGAGCAGGCCCAGACTCTGCTGAGAGAAATCATCTCTCATTTAGGAATTCCTGTTACCACAGAATCAGACAATGGGCCAACATTCATCAAAGCAGTGGTGCACTTAGTAGTGAAAGGACTAAAGATTACTTGGAAACTGCATGCAGCATACTGCTGTCCTAAATTCAGGGAAGGTAAAGCAAATTAACCAGACTCTTAGGCTACAGCTGAGCAAGCCTTGTCAGGAAACTCACTTGCACTGGGATTAACTCTTGTCAACAGCTCTGCTGAGGATTAGATTTAATCCCACAAAGACAGGACTTCCCCTTTTTGAAGTTCTCTATGGGGGACCTCTCCTCTTATTGAGGGCATGAGGGGGGATTTAAAAGACTGTTGGAACTTCAATCTAAGACAACCGATGCAAGTGTTAGGCTAGGCTTAGCCATCCTACTTGAATGGGTTAAGGAATGATTACCTATGAGTTTGACCACTGACACCCTTTCAAGCCAGGGGATGCTGCATTGGAGAAAAGAATGGAATGTTCAGCCCCTTAAACCCCTCTGGAAAGGCCCATTCACTGTTATGTTATCCACTCCCACTGCAGTAAAGGTGGATGAAACAGTACCCTGAATTCACTACAGTAGAATACACCCAGTGTCTTGAGACTGGGAGTGTATCCCCAACTTATCAGCACCATGTAAACTGACAACCTGAAGCAGACTGAGATTATAAAAATACCATTGAAAGACAACAGCCCATCTCTAGTCACTACAGAGTGTGCCTAGTCTGTGCGCAGAAGCCTGAGGATGCTGTTGATTAGCAACACAGATGGACTGAATCCTTTTTGTGACTATCTGCAATGTGCTGCTACCCTTTGCTCTTAACTTTTTGGGCCTCTAGCCCTGCTTTCCAAGACCACCCCAGCTGACTGGAAATACAGTAAGAGATGCTTGCTGGTCGTCATCACCTTCCTCTTGTGGGTAGGATGTTTTGCTGGTATTGGCTGCTTTTACTTGGGGCTACACTGGTGAACCCAAGTTCCCCATTATGTGACCCATGTATTTGCCTAACTGGGAGTTAGTTGGAGTTTACCACACCCATTTCTCATGCGTAGGAGGATCCAAGGAACCTGCATACATTATAAGACAACTTTATCTACCAACACGAAAGTCAGTACCTGTTTCAACCCAAAGTACTCCCCAGTTGAGGAATGGTTTGAAGTACAACACTCCTCAGGTAAAGAAATGGTTCTTTAACATTAATTAACAAAATCTAGGTTACAAATCTCTACCTGCCATACTGGTAGGTTTTGATGTGTGTGCCACCAATAGTGAAAATCCCTGGATAATCCTAAAATGTGGAGTTATCATGGGAATAAGAATACAGGCTGAATGATAAATGTACGTGTGACTAGGCTTCACCTCAATCTGCCTGTTACAGGGACTGCTGGGCTTATTGCTCCTATTGGAGCTTTGCCTCACGGGCCACTTGGAAGAATAAAGATAAGATAGCACTTCTCCAAAAAGGGGCTGCCACTGTTAACTATGAACTGGAAACCTGTAACCCCATTAATTTTACTATCTTTAATCCAGGAGACCCAAAGTGGGAAAATGGCCTATTGGCAAGGCACTGACCCACATTTCAAGAGGGTCACTACTGTTTGAGGGCCAAATCTAATCAAGTTTATGATTTATGAGGAAATACAAAGGAGCCCCCCTCCAATTCAGGCCACAACCAAAAACTTGCTTTTAGCCCTAACAATGACTGCAGCTGACTCTGAAGGTCTCTTCTTGCTATGTGTAAGGGAATCCACAAGGAAGCTCAACAGCCCTGGGAGGCTACACAATTAGATCCCCATGATCCTTATAGTGGCACAGTACCCCCAGCTCTACCTCAGGGGTTTGGCTTCTCAAAATCTCAATAACTGAAGACTCTGTCTTGCCCGGTGGGGAAGATAGTTCAACATCTCTGTACAGAGTCTAATATGTCTGGGTCAAAGGTCCTACAATTCAACTGCCTGGAAGACCCAATGGTGGGTGGTTCCCTGACTACTCTGAACTAAACCCACACCCCTTGTCTTAATTCTTCTCATCTAAGATGGGCCTCAATGATGTGGATGCAGACATCAAATGATGGGCCCCAGATGGACTGTACTAGATATGTAGAACACCCATATAGGTTGTACTTTCCTCAAACAGGTCAGGGTCTTGTGTATTAGGGACAATCTACCCATCCTTCTTTCTATTTCCACTTGCAGAGAATATCTGGGGTCCAAGTGTATGGGGATAGGAGGACACACAGAAAATGATCTAACCTGTAAACTGGCAATTGGAAAGATGACAAATGGCCCCCTGAAAACATAATTCAGTATTAAGGTCCTGGCAGAGGATAGGTCCTGGGGACTACTGCACCTCCATTTATAGGCTAAAACTGCGTAATTAAGTAACAAGCAGCTATGGAAATTATAACTAATTAAACTGCCAAAGCTCTTGTCAGCCCAGCAACAGACCAAAATCTGCATTACTATCTTGGCTTTATTATCTGCTTACGTCCGAGGAAAGGGTTTGTGGGAAATTTAACCTAAGCAACTGCTACCTACAACCAGATGAAGAAAAGGTCATAGAGGAGATTCCAATCAAATGAGGAAAATTGCTCATGTTCCAACCCAGATCTGGAAAGACTGGGACCCTGGGGAACTGTTTGTGGGGTGGTTTTCAATCTGAGGAAGTTCAAAACCCTCACAGTTATTACATGCCTGCTTTTGGGAACCTGTCTGATCCTGCCCTGCCTGGCTTCCCTGGATATACATTTTGTCTACAACCTCTTTGAAATGACAGTCAAAAGAAAAATGGCTACACAGGTGATGTTACCAAGAAAATACAAGTTCCCAAACCAGGATGATCTTTGACTCAAAATAAAATGGGGTCTTATGTTTTTATGGTTGTTTCTTTTTTCCTCTCTCTAAAATAAAATGAAACAAAATGGGGTCAGAGCACCAAAAGGGGGAATGTGATAAGGCTCCTTCCAAAGTGTCAGGGCAAGAATTTTTTACAATGAAACAGTACCAGAGCCTCTGTGGCTGCATATGTACTTTTGATGTTACTCTGTAGCATGATACCTAACCAGACTGTGGAATATTCCTATACAGTGTGTGCCCATATAAAGGAGACAAAGACACAAAAATTGTACAAAAGGATGCAACTATGCCATGTTTGGAGCTCATCTTTTAGATAGGAATCCACTGAGTCAGTGCTGGCCAGAATAAAGCAGCTTCCTGGGAAAAATGCCTCAGTGCCCCATCTCTACATGAAAATCCCACAGCAAAAGTTTTTAGCAAAGCAATTGGGTAATCTTCAAACTCATTTACAGATTGTCACTGTACAAAACCTATACTCCAACCACACTGGGCTATTTGCCATTTCCTATACTTCTGTTTCTACTTCTCAGCATCTGGCAAAAATGCCTTAAACACAGTAGCTCAATACGCATTTGGTGGAAGGATTCATACCAATTAGGACTGAGGATGTAGCTTAGCTGTACACTTGAGTTCTGGGTTCAATCCCTAATATAATGCAAAAAAAAAAAAAAAAACAGCAGGGGTAGTGACACACACCTGTAATCTCAGCACTCAGAAGACTGAGGCAGAAGGATCACCCTAAGTTCAAAGCCAGCCTGGGCTACATAGTTGGTTTGAGGCAACCCTGAACTACATAATTAGTTCAAGCCCACCCTAAATTACATAGTGAGACTCTATTTCAAGAAAACAAAAAAGAAAAAGAATTCATATCACTTTTCACATTCCAAGTAATACTTTAAAAACTTCAAAGTTTGCACCTATTTAAATTTTGTACTTTACTTGTATAAATGTAATTAAATATTCTAGGGCCAGAGATTTAGGTCAGTGGCTCAAGTGCTTGCCTGGTAAATGTGAGGTCATGAGCTTGATCTCTGGTACCAAATTTTAAAACAAAATTCTTTAATAGTATTGTGATCTGACACTAACTTCTTATTTCCAAATTTTTTCTTTATATTTTGGTTTAAAAAGATATGAATTTGTGTGAAACTATTATTAATTTGCATTAAATACTTTTTAATATTTTTGGTCAATTTTTATCTAAAAATTAAATAAACATTTGAAAAGATATCTTGAATTTTCTCCCATCATCACTGGATTCTAATACCCATGAAGACAAAAAGAAGTCTGTCTTTTTCAATGTATTCTTTGCACCTCTTATGTGTGTGCACACTAGCTCAATCAACATTTATAACTGTCTTCAATTTACTCTTTTCACTGCTGCTAAATTAAAAAGTACACATTGAGGGCTGGGGACTTAGCTAAGTGGCATAAGCACCCACCTGGCAAGCGCAAGGTTGTGGGTTCAATTCCCAGTACCGCAAAAAAAAAAAAAAGTACACATTGAGGAACTGTTAGATCATCCATTCAACATTTATAACTGTCTTCAATTCACTCTTTTCACTGCTGCTAAATTAAAAATACACATTAAGGAACTGTTAGATCATCCATAAGAGAACAATGAGTAAAAAAACATGCATAATAGTCAACACAGCAACAGATACTGATTTGAATTAATATGAATCCAGATGCTCTGAGAATGGACTATAGACATAATTCTTATCCTTGAGGTCTATGAACACATACAGGTTAACAAATAATTTTGATATAGGACACTAAAAGAATGGCATGGAATGCTGGGTGTAGTGGCTCATGCCTGTAATCCTAGCACTCGGGAGGCTAAAGCAGGAGGATCATTGTGAGTTCAAGACCAGCCTGGGCTACAAAGTGAGCTCAAGGCCTGCCTGAACTGCATAGCGTGACCCTGTCTCAAAAAAGGAAAAAAAAAAAAAGAATGGCATGGAAATAAGAGTGAAAAAGAAATCTAAATTGGTAAGAGGAAGGTGCTTAATCTATACAAGTAAAATCTTTTTAAGGAGGACAGGATCAAAACGATCAAGATATGATTTATATATATACCAATTCCCCAAAAAGAGTGTAAATATTATGTGTCATAAACATAAACCAAGAAAAATCCTTTTTAGGATATGGAAACCAAAACTCATACAAACTATATTAACTTGTTCAAAATCACAAGGCTAGAGGTCACAAAGCAAAAATCTGTTCCATTACATACTTACTGATACTACTGTGTAGCACCTCACAAAGGAATAATAGGAGATTTACAGTTATAACATAAAATTATGGGATTTAATTATTATAATTCCATCGCCAATTTAATATAATCAACAACTATGCAAAACTGTGAAAAGCTACCATGTAGTTCAAATAGCTAATTGACTGGCCTATAAAAGAATTAATCACGCTATACAGTGATTAATTATATTTTATCAAAGAGATGTAAATGATCCAATCTAATTAATGTGACTTATAGACAAATAGAACACTATAAGAGGCACTTAAAGTTCTACATCAAATCTTTTTTTAGAAGGATCCAAAAGCAAGAATCTAATGGCATTTATGAGCACTTTCCAAAGCAGTAAGACCCTAAGCCTATAAATTTAAGAATTAAAGTCAGTAAACAGATACTTTCTCTTAAGGGCCATACTTGGCTCTTCAGGCTTTCCACATCTCTCAAGACTATCCAATTACATTTGACTACCAAGCAATCATTCAGTGACTTCACTGGCACTATTACCACACTTCTCTTGATCCTACCACCTGATTTTGAAATATTAGATTATTTAACCCTCTCTGTATTATAAATTAATAAGTTTACATTCTAAATTATACATCAGTTTTGGGTTGTTTAGTTAACAGGAAATAACCTAAAAATCTGCTCAATTCTAAAGATAGTATATAAAAAAAGGTTTAAGAGCCTAAAAATTTTAGAATACAATTTAAATCAGTGATTGAAAAAAAAAATGGGGGTCATTACTTGAGAAGCTGAGGCAAAAAGATTGCTGGGAGTTTGAGGTTAGCCTGGGCTACATAGTGAGTTCAAGGCCAGCCTGAACTGCAGAGCAAGATCCTGTCTTAAAAAAAAAAAAAAAAAAGAGAGAGAGAGAGACCACAAACTAGATTCAGGCCAGATTTGGCTTGCACAATGATGATGGTGATGGTGAAGGGGAGAAGGAAGACAGAAAAGAAAAAACAGGGCCAGAGATATAGCTCAGCAGCTTAAGTGCCTGCTTGGCAAGCATGAGGTTTTGAGTTTGATTCCCAGTACCAAAAAAAAAAAAAGGAAAAGAACAACATCCTTTTACAAATTTGGTAATTTCACATATAAATGTGTATTTCCAGCTTCTCTTGAAAAATCTGAAATTCTGACAATACTGGACCTGCCATATGATAAAAACTGACCGAAATTACATAATAATAGCCCCACTTACGTGGGACATATGGTACTAAAGCCACATGTGAACTGGTTGTTTCTTATAAACTTCAAAGAATGAAGAACACAGTTGGTGGATAAGCACAGATTTTTAAAAGTACAATCCACGCTTCACATTAACACAGTAAAACAAAACTAGAATCAAAGACATCAATTTACCTTAATCTGAGTTTGTTCGACTGACTTTTCCCATATCTGCTGATCATATGCTCCAATCTGAAATAAAGAGCAAAGTATTTAAATGATGCAAAGGCAAATATCTATATTTTTAAGTCAAGTCTCACACGGAAGTCATTAATCTACTAAGTACTAATATACCTGGAAAATGTTTCTTCTCAGATTTAGAATTAATATTTACAAAACTATATCCTTCAAAACTAACATAGCTGAATCTAAAGGTAAGTTAAAAAGCAACATCTAAAATATTTCAAATTAAATATTACCTTAAAAGATATTTCCACTTCTTGTTTTTTGGTTTTGGTACCGGGGATCGAACTCACGACTGCGCCCTTGCAAGGCAGGCGCTTATGTCGCTGAACTAAATCCCCAGCCCCGGTATTTCCACTTCTTAAGGAAAACATTCAATAGGAATACTAGAGAATAAAAGGTAAGAGACAGCTCAGTAAGAGGGCAGTACCAATCTGAGCCATGTAGATAAAGGCCCAATCATATCTTTAAAGTGTGAACAGAAGTAAACTTTGAAAGCATGCCATGGCTTGTGTATGCAGCCGGAGAAGGGAGAAGACTTGAAAATATTATCCTGGAACCTGGAACTGGGTTTTTAATGACCTTGTACATCCATTTTTCCATTTATGTTGAGATATCATATAATGCCTGGCATTATCAAATTCTGGGAAAAGTAATATAATATTCCTTGTGGGATGTTTCTGCTTTGCAAATAAAATTACTGATATTACCTTCTTTTGATACCACGATATAGCATCTCTCTCATTTGAGGCCATCTGTGTCTCCAGCCAGAGTGTGCGATTTCACTGAAAACAAAGGAAACCAATGGGTGAGTCCAGTCGTTGAAGGTTACCCTCCCATTTAGGGAGCACTTGGTGAGCAGCAGTCCCTTTCTCTGACTGGGAGAGGGAGGCCGCAAACGGTTGCCTCGGCGGCGGCGGCGGGGACGCTTCTGCAGAACTCTAGCGAGCGGGAGCTCACTGGGAAAGAGGTGCCTGAGTACACTCGCCCGCCCCCGGGTCCCCTGGCGTTAGACTCACCTGGTGCCCGCTGCCAGGCAGGCCGAAGTCCGGGTCCTTCCTCCTCAGTGGCCACGGCCGGGGAGAGAGGCCGGGGGCGAGGCGGCGGGCCCAGCAGGCCGCATCTTCCCCGCAAGGCCGTGACGCCGTCGGGGCCGTTACCATGGAGACCGCGGCGGCCGCACCAACCTCGGAGGCCACTGGCGGCCTCGCGCTCCACCGAGGGCAGTCTGCTGTCACAGACTGCGCACCCTCCAAGGCCGACTTACCAGGTCACCGCATGGGCCATAAAATAAACAAAAGAAAGGACTGGACAAAGAGGGAGACTAAAAGGGAAGGGGCCTTCGCTAGGCCGCCACTCACTGCTACAACGGTAAAGGCTTTGTGCCTATCAGGAGAAAGCCAGGTGCAAAGGCCCAGGGCCCGGGAGGCGGCAGTAGAGCGGCGTCGCGCGTCCTCACTGGGCCAGGCGCGCTAAGGTGGTGACTCAGCCGCCCAGGAGTCTTGGTGCAGACCGCGGCGCCGCCAGCCTCGGCTTCCGTTTTCCGGCTCTTGCCACCCAGATGGCTCCGCCCCCGGCCCGGGCCTTCCTTCCAACCTCAGTCAGGCTCCCGAGTCAGGGAGTAGAGGGCCGCACTGCTATCTGCGGCCAGGAGCGGGTTCCCCCAAGAGCACCCTCAGGTTCGCTATTAAAAACCACTTATGAAAAAAAAAAAAAAAATACCCCTTGTGCACTCTGTTTCCACTAGTTCCTGGTTCGTGTCTTTTGTTTCATTACTTCATCTTGGTTCCCCCAGTGGGTTGCAGGCTCCGTGGGGTCTCGAGTTGAAGCCCGCACAAGCTTGCACACAGGCTTTCTGTAATGGGTGAGTGAGCGGCTGTTGTGAAACGCAGGGCCTGGCGGAGTAGAGATTAGGGACTCCCTCTCCACCCCTTGGCAGCTCTGGGACTTAAAACCGTGGATTTCAAGAGTGTAAAAGGAAGAGGAGGGACAGGGCTGGGGGCTGTCACTGGTAGCTTTTCCCAAATTAGAGTAAGGGAAGCAGGCCTATGCACCCTCAAATGAATGTTTGCACCCTCAAATGAATGTTAAGAACATGTTAATAAGGCTTTCAACCAGCTTTCTTCCTCCTCTTCCATGAGTTTTTTCCCACCTGCCACTAACCCCAAGGGCCTTTTTCTTCATTTCAAAGTGTGTTCTTGCCTTCTCAAAGCGTGGTGCATCTGAGTCAGGTAAAACTAATAACAAATTAGTAACAACCACTTGAAAAAGCCTGAGACTTGCTATTAAACATTTTATGCACATTCTCATAATATATTCGACAGATGTCAAATGGGAGTTATTCCCACTATTCCGATGAGGAAATTTTTAATGAAAGTAGCTCTCATAGAACTAATATAAAAAGCTTATTTCACCCACATTGGTGATGATTTCCTACTGCTCTTGCCCGTGCCAACTTAAATGACAAATGAAAAGCATTTAAGATAATTACTAGCAAGACCATTTTATTTTGTTTAGCACATGCAAGATTATTTGGGGGGAACCTGGCAGGTTAAATGGAACTGGGAAAGAATGAAAGGTAACACTTTTTTTAGACCTGTCAAAAACTTTTCAGTGCAAAGGGTGGCACTGTGTAAGGCACAGGCCTTGAACCCAGAACTGCACATGAATCCCTGCTCCTACTAACTGCATTTTTAAAGCAATTACTCAATCTAATAAACCTGCTTTCTCATCTGTGTTATGGATTTTCTTCCTACTACACAAAAAACTGATGAAGGGTAAAAAAATCCATTTTGTGCTAGGCACATCCCTGTAACCCCGTACAATAAAGAATGAGGTAGAAGAATTCCAAGTTGGAGGCCAGACTGGGAAACTCTGAAAGACTCCATCTCAGAAAGTTACTACTTTTTAGAATTCGGGATGTAGCTGCCCCTGCGTTCAAATTCACACTACCAAAATATAGTTTTGTATAGTGCTACATACTACATGGACATTTGAGAAGTCTACACAGCACTTTCTTTACTCCATGCATTTTCAAGAATATCTACAGCACCGGAATAAAATATTTAAGATTGTCTCTGAGAAGTACATATAAACCAGCACAGGGCCTAACAAAGCCAAGTATAATTTTTATTCTTCCCCAAAACTAGCTGTATCTCAGTATGGATGGGTCCTCCTTCATCTACATACATTTTTGGGGAAAGTAAAAGTCCACGTTGTTTTCTGGGTTTTTGTTTTTTTGGTACCAGGAATCAAACACAACCTTGTGCTTGCCATGCAAGCGCTGTGCCACTGAGCTATAAGCCCGGCCCAAGTCCAAGTTTTGTTTTTTTTTTAATTTTAAATGTTGGAAAAAAGGAAGGAAAAAAAGAAACAGGTTTCTGGTATCCAGAATTCACACATGCTATTAACTTTGTAATGAAACATTAGTAAAGGACAAATCAGACTTTGTTTATTAAAAAAATACTTTACAGGGAAAAAAAACCTCTATGCATTCCATTGTCCTATTTTACAAAGAAATAGCTTAACAATTTAACACAGACAGCTACAAAAAAGCACTGTTAAAAGGATTATTATTCACACAAATTTGGATTTAAGACTATTCATTAAAAACCTTTTTAAAACACTTGTTAATATCAATAAACAAACTAAGGCCACACAACGCAAATAGTCTGCCAGGCAAATTATACATTTCATCTATATGCAAAGACCTCTTAAGATAAATTAAAGCCACAGGAAAAAATTCTTAGCTGCCAATCAAAATGGAGTTTAGTCACAGAAAACACTATTACATGAAAATTTACAACATGTGATAGAAGCAGTACATATTTCTTTAGAGAAAATTGAAAAGTGCTATATTTTAAGAGACAGTGGTCTCAACTACATGCACAAGTGGATCCTAAAAATTTATGAAGAAAATGGAAGGCCATAGTTATGGAGAGATACTTGCTTTCAAAAGCAACAAATTTTCAGGATAAGGATGAGTGCTTTATGGCGCTTAGGAAAAACATGTATTGTGCATTTCCTTTACTTGCATGACCAATAAATACAGCTATAACTTGTTTTAAAAACATAAAACAGCACAAATGTGAACCTCTGGCATATGCTACTGAAAGGTTCTTGTTTAAAAACCTATAGTAGTGATGAAACATTAAAAAGATACAAACAATCTTCCTAAAGGTATAAATACAAATAACTTTTTAATGGCTAATACAGATGAAAATATAATGGGTTAATATTAATGATTAGGAATATATTCACTAAGTATATTTTCATAGATTTTGGAGTCTTGTTCCTATATTAGCTTTGAGACAATAATATTTATATAGGGAAAGGCAATAAGCAAAAGTGTCTCCACTCATGACCTTTAAGCCTACTAAGACTAATGATACATCTTTTCCAGGGTTGAGCAAAAAATTTATTTAATAAGCTCATTTTCCCCCACAAGAGCTTATAATATTAGTCACTTGATAATCCAACTGTCTCTGAGGGAACGGGGCACTTTCCAAAAGTCTTTAGCTAAAATTAATGTACCAGTTAAACAAATTTTAAATACTGAATAAGCAAATTAAAAGTACAGTTAAGCTTATGAATTCATTTTTAAAAAGTTTTTTAAAAGTTTGGAGAAGGTAATCAATATGTAGATTTTTATTGTTATTGCTTTCTGAATATGAGATACCTCCTGGAATCATAATCTTACTCTTTAGCATTATCTTGGTAATTACAGAATGACTTCTGAGCCAAGGGGAAGACTTTTATCCTTTTTAATGGACATATTAAAATCATTCTATTTACTATCAGGACTATTCATTTATTAGATCCTTCCCATAAACACATTTTTAAAATTCCCTCTTCTCCACATTTCTCCATAAAACTTAATAGCCCACATTGTGCAAGTAATCTCAAGAGTTGGCACAACGGATAATATAGCAAAAAGGAAGATCTGCTTAAATTTCACTGCCATCACAACTTTACAAATCAGAAGATGCCAGATTGCTCCATGCCTCACTCCACCAAACCAAATAATTTAATGATTTAGAAAAGTTGCAATCATCTGTATCACTAAACTAGGATACAGTTTTGAAAGCAGTAAGGAATTCAAAACTTCTGCTTTTATATCCATCAGTCTTTAAAGCATGCTATCAAAATCTAATACTCACATAGGACACTGAGTTTCCAGAGACATTACTAGCTAAGTATTTCTCTCTGTTCTATTGCAATTCTAACATACAATTAGTACATGATTTTAAACACTTTTTATATTTTAAATGCATTTATATTGGAGGTGAGGGTAGAATGTTTTATAAAAAGAAAATGGGGATTTGCTTTTGATTGTAGGTCTTTGCAGATCCGCTGGTTCCTGAGTGATTATACACAGTGCTGGCTGTCAGGAGACAGTCTCCTTGTTTACTAGTAATGACCAGCTTAGATGACAGATGGCATCTGCTGGATGGCAAGTGGGAGATGGGGAGATCGGATCTTGGAAGACACGAAAAACAAAAACTTTTTGCTTTAACAACCTTGCTCTTCATGATTATTTTAAAAAGCAAATGTTGCCTGAGAAGAATTTTACTTTGCACAGCCTGGTAAAGCTATGAAATTCTTCTGGACAGAAAAATAAAAATAAGGAATAACCCAAACCCATACATTTTGTGATTAACCCCTTTCCCACAAAATAACAAAAGAAACACCCTCAAAGTTCCCTTAAAAACTAGTCGTGATAAACTAGGATTTACCCAAGAATTTATACACAGGATTTAAAACACTCCTGCAATAATCACATTACCTTTCATACCATTCTAATTACCTATTTACAAAGATAACTAAAACCAACATCACTTCGAATTCATAAATGGTTTACACATTGAAATGTTTCCCTATTTATCTTCATCCTTTGTAACAGAGAATACATACATATACATATATATATAAGGAATAATACAGATTCTAACTAATCACTGTAGTATGTGCTGATGGTTACTTTTCTATCAATTTACACAGTGACCTCTATACTTTGCTAATATCCATTTAACTACACAACAATATTGCACAAAGTAATATTTATATAAGATTTAACCTATTTCAGAATATTTTAGAGAAAATTCATATTTGATATTTCAAAAGATGCAGCTGTTTTCATGGTGACAGACACAGTAAAGCAGCATCTTTTTTTTTTTTTTTTTTTTTTTTTGCCTATGTTAACGTAAATATTTCAAATCTCAACATCCAAAAAAACAAAACTTCAAATTGCACTGTAACCAGGTAGATACAAGAATCTGGTCTTAGGTGTGGGGAGTACTCTTCCTTTAATAAACAAAAGGCCTACTATAGTATTAACCAAAAGAAAATATGTGAATCATATTAACATTCTAGAATAATAGAAAGTTAATACCACACTAGCTATATGAACTGTGCCTGTGTGAAAAAAGATTTAAAAAACAAATACTCAGGCACTAAGTTTTAGGCTACTCAAAATTCTAGGATGAAACCTAGTGTTGTATTCTTTATTAGAAAATAGCAACACAGAGTAACAGTAAATAAACCCAGTTATTCGCCAGTTAAAACTACAAAGTGTTTCAAAAATAGGTATTTATCATGAATAGGTTGATGCCAAGTAACAATAATTTTTCTTTAGTTTGATGCTCAAAACATGGCAGTCTCATCAGAAAGACTGATATCATTCTCTTAAATTTGACAATTGCGGTCAATTTACAAAGCAAAGTATCCACATGAAATGTGAGAATCCTAGGTAGCAGAACAACAGTGTATTGTCTTTTTTATCCAAAATACTTTCCATAGTTACCATGTATTTTACAAGAGATTAATGAACCATGAATAATTAATGACCAAGGACTATTCAGCTTTAGACTTTTTAATTGAAATATCCACTGGGCATTAAATAACAGATACAAAAAGAAAAGTTTGGATCAGAAAGTGCTGTGCTTTCTCTTTTGTTAAGAGAGCCACTGAATTTTCCTTAGAAATTACTTGTTCCTTATGGCTGGACTATACAACTTCCTTCTTGTCCATGTACATACAAGAACATACAAGAACTCTTCCTACAATCTATGCCATTTTTTACTGTGGAAATTGAGTATGTGCCATGAAGACACAAACACTAAACCATAAATCTGACTTCTATCATAAAAATAGCAAATATGGCGAGACAAGGGAAGATAAAACTAAGGAAAGTGAATGATTTAACATATAAGAATCTGTTATTCCAGAGAATTCTTATTTTGATTTGAAGAAGAGATTAAATTGTTACCTCACACCTTAAAACGGAAAGTAGCAGCAGACCCACTATTACATACTGTACTAACGAGATAAGATACAACTCTTAATTTTGCATAATCTGTGTAAAAAAGATATGCCTGACATTTGTGGAATGTCATTTCTCTTTATAGAATTATAGGCAAGATTTCCCCAATAAAACTTAACTTAAGCCAGTTATAAAACTATAACTTCACATCAAAATTTAAAAAAGTTAAAAAATGTGTTTGAATATGTACATATCACACAGGAGTGCGTGTATGTTCCTGCAGATTGTGCTGCTGGTCTGAGTCCAGTCTATTTTCTACCTTCAAAACTGGGATAGGTTGAGTTTTCTGATCTTGCTGTAGATGATGAAGTTCTGATGAAGGTGAGAAGGATGATGAAGCAGTTGTCAAAAGCTGCATCTCTGTACATGTGTCTTCAGATTCAGTTTTTACCCTTATACATTTTGAGTCAACTTCTAATTCTCGCTTTCCAGTTATATTAGAATCCATGTTAGAATCGCTTTCTGTGTTCTGAGTGGATTCCACAATAGGGTGGTACTGTTTAAGTCTTATGTGCCAGGCTAAGCTGCATACTGCTGACACTGTTTTAAATTGATGAATAACATTTCTAGGGATGAAGTAGATATCATTGTCACATAGTTGAATTCTAGCATAACGAATACCTTCTCGCCTCATTTGGTTTAGTTTAGCTTCATCCACCCACTGTACACACTAAAAAAAGGTAAAAAGTTGTGTAAGACTTTAAAATGTACAGGAATTTGGTCAAAATAACTAGCACAGGAAAACAGTAGGGATACAATGTGATATAACAATCAAAATGAAGTAATACTAAATGAGATACAACTTTCTAAAGTGTTCTATTGGAAAACATTCTTCACATTTTCTACCTCTCTAGTCAAAACAAAGGACCCAGATGGCCTAAGGAATCATTTGAGTAAGTATCTTGATGTGCAGCTAAATATCAATATTCTTTGACACACATAATGGCAACATTTTACATTTTCCCCTTTAATGTCTCAAACTTTTGCAGTTAAGGACCCATAGGACAATGAAGATAACAAGTGAGACTGCTCATGACCTAGAACTGTGTAACTGTGAACCCTCTTGACCATCAGAGGCCCACCTAGCATCCCAAGATTAAAGGAATGTTAAGCATTTTGCTTGGTAAGCTCTGTTTTAATGATTTTCGACATTTGACATTCATACAGCCTTTAATAAAAATAAAATTATGCTCAATAACCATATATCCAGTTACAAGATAAAATGCAAAATAAAATGGGTACAGATATTTATTTCTAATATTTACTATAAAGGGTAATTAAAAAGCAAGAGTCATTACCTGGGAAACAGGAGGTTCATGAAGGTCTAATTGAAGTCTCTGTACAACATCAGTAAAATCCTCAGCATGAAAACAAATCACATCTTTGGTTATGCGAGGTTGGTCACTCCTAATATTTAATAAAATTAAGTTTTAGGATGAAAAATCCACTATAAAAAATGAATGGCAAATTTTTTCACTTCCTGGAAATCCTACTACTAACAAACAAGCAAAATACATTATCTTCTAAGGACAAGGTATACACTTGATATACTTTAACTTACTTTTAAATAAATAGAACAAGCCTTTATAGCTTTAAAAAAAACAAACATAAAAATCAGATTAGCGCCAGGGATCTAGCTCAGCGGCATAAGCATCTGCCTCGCAAGCAAGTCGTGAGTTCAATTCCCCAGTACAACAACAACAAAAAAATCAGATAAGCTGCTGCAAAATTAAAAGCAATCGCTACAAAAAGTTTTACTCTAAGTAAGATATAATATTTTAAGTACTCCCATCAGTTTGCATCTCTATGTCCTGAGCTTTATTAAAACTGGGCTCCAACTGAAAGTTACATGGTTAGTTCAGCCACTATGCAGAACAGTTCCTCAAGACATTGAAAACAAGAGTTACCATATGATCCAATAATACCACTTCTGGCTATATACCCCAAAACACTGAAAGCAGAAACAGGAAAGGATATTTTGAAGCTTGTTAGCTATTGGTTCATAATAGAGAAAAAGTGGAAGCAAGTGTCCATTAAAGGACAAAATGTTTTATACACACACACACACAAAATGGTTTATACACAGACTCAAGAGAAAGGAGATTCTAATACTTGGTACATCAACGGATGCCCCTGAGTACATTATAATAAGCAAAAAAAAGCCTGTCACAAAAACACAAATACTGTATGATTCTACTTATATGAGATAACAAAAACCGTTAAATTCAAAAAAACAGAAAATACAATGACAGCACAGTTTAGGCATGAGGGAGAAGACTTCTTGAACGTAAAGCTTCAGTTTTGCAAGATGAAAAAGTTCTGAAGATTTATTTCACAACAATGTTATTATACTTAACATTAATGCATGTACATTTCAAAAATGTTTAAAATGGTAACTGTTATGGTTTGTGTCTAGATGTACTCTCAAAGTCTCATATGTTCATAGGTGGGGCTTTTTCAAAAGTCACTGGATGTACAGTGTGAGACATTGAGATTAAGAATGTGTGATTACTAAATTAGTCCGCTGATTTATTTAGCATAGTGCTAGATATAACTGCTATCTGCCCTAACAGCAGGTAGCCTAGTTAGAATATAAAGGACAGAAAAAAGATGCTACTGTCACTTGTAGCTTGGCACCTTCTGCCTTCCTTTACACACCATGAACTGTTTCTCCTTTGGGATGCTCCTCTACCATGCCATCCCACCTTGGAGCCAGCCGATTACCGGGTAAAACTTCTACAAACTATGAGCCAAATAAATCTTTTCCTCTTTTAACTTTCAGTGTTGGGTATTTTGTCTCAGCAAAGAGAAAAAAGTAACTGTAATGGTTGATACATTATGTCAATTTAAGAAGTTTAAGCAACTCAGCAGGGAGCCAGGGTCCTTAACTCTGTAAATATCCTCAGCCTGTGCAAAGGGAGGACACAGGGGTGGTATGAGTGCTACACCTACCATGGGGCAGTAGCCTGCTTACAGTCTAAGGGAAGGCTTGTTCTCACCTCTTTTGTTCTTCCTGCTTTTGCTGTCATCTGTTGTCTTCAAGTGTTGCCTCTGTACCATGCTACCCTGCCTTTAAGCTAGCTGATTATGAAATGAAACCTCCATAAACTGTAAGCTAAATAAACCTTTCCTGCCTTAATTTGGGGTGTTGGTTATTTTTCCCAGCAACAAGAGAAAAGTAACCAAGACAATAGCTAAGATGGTAACCTTCATGCATATTTTACCACGATTTAAAAACTAGCCCTCAACTTTTTAAGTAAAGTCCACATTTCCCTTGACAGCATTAACCAACCTTACATTTGAGATCCATTTACTTACCATTCACCAAACTGTACAGCTTTCAAAACCCCAACAGCAGCAGTACTCTGCCAGTCAAACCCCTGACCTACATGATCGGCATGAGCTCTTGTCCTATCTTCAAAGAGGACTTCACGAGGTTCACTGGTCCGAGGTAGGTACTGGAGATTTTTAATTTCATTCATTGATCTGGAATTGATTTAGCAGTAAAATGAAGAAAGCAATGAGGTTAAGTAAAAAATTTTTAAAATTTAACAGCAATAAGGTAGGTTTAAAAAAAAAAAAGCTTGCTGTCCCAGGCAGGCTGGCACACACCTGTAATCTCAGCACTCTGAGAGGCTGAGGTAGGAGGATCATTATGAGTTTGAGGCCAGCCTGGGTAACACAGTGAGTTCAAGGATATGCTGAACTACACATCAAGACCCTGTCTCAAATGAATGAATGAATGCAAGACTAGTGTGGCCCAATAGCAGGGTACTTGCCCAGCCTGCAGGAGCCCTGGGTTCAACCCCCTGCACTGCCAAAAAGAAACTGATTCCTGTGACTTCTGTGCTCCCTGCCCTGGGCACTCCCCACTCTAGGCCCAGGGATGCTGCCTTGGTAGAATAAAAAATAAGTCTGCTGAAATATCAGATTTAAATAAGATGACAGCTGAGAATCCAATGGTTATGCTCATTAGCACTTATACTGTAGTGATTTATATGATTTCTTTCCTTTCCCTGTAGACCAGGATAAAGTAGAAGTAGCATCCTTGATTACACTCAAATAGTGTTAAACATATAAAACATCTGGTTGTATAGCAACATAAAGCAGAATTCAAAGCTTAAGGCTATCTGCTTCTTTACCCTCAACTCAGTCACTCATTTTCAACTCTCTAAACATCCTACTAATCCTCTAATTTAAGAAGAACTAAGCATCCATGTAACCTCCTTCTGCACTAAAATGAAAGTCAGAGGCTTAAAACTAATATTGGGACAGATTAGAAAGGAAAGAAGGACTGCAGATGAAATAAAACTGATCATGAGTTAACTGTTGATACCAAAACATGCATTTATTATATTCTGCTTTTATAAGTGCCCCCAAATCTCTACATATAACCATCTGATGGTGACAGTAAAAAAATAAGAAAGAATAAGAGAAATAAATAGTAGTACCAACAAGCTTCATCATTATTGAAAATGATTACACATCTTAGACTAACAAAACTGAGCAAGAAAAGCTATAGAGGCCTAGAATATAGAAAAAGGGGTGAGCAACCAAAACAGGAAGCAGATCTAGCCAATGAACCCTGGAAAATAAAAATCAAAGATCCAAACTAAGGCATATTGTAAAATTTCAGACTGCAGTGTAATTTTTCAAAAAAGAGGGAAAAAATTACATACAAAAGTACAAAAATTACACTGGATTAAAAATTCTCAGTAGTAGTATTAGATGAGAGAAGACATTAAAACCATGCTAAAAATACTAAAGGAAAACATAGCCTCTGGATTCCAATTAAGCTATAATTGCATTTAATGACAATAAAAGAAATTATCAGACATATACTCAGAAGACCCTTTTTTTCCTAAAACATTACTTGAGAACATGCTCAAGCAAAGGAAGGAAATACATCTAAGAGACAACCACCACAAGTTAATGATGGAAAGCATTAAATGAGAAATTTTAGGTTGATAACTGAAATATGTCCTCCACACAACTCCAAAAGATTTTCATGTAAAGATCTGATATGCTTATGTGGAAGCTAAAAAAGCTGATTTCACAGTAATTTAGAATGGTGGTCACTAGAGGCTGAGAAGGTTAGTAGGAAGATAGTAAATATCCAAAATATGGCTAAGAAAAATAAGTTCTAGTGTTCCACAGCTCAAAAGATGAAACTATAGTTCACAAAATTTTATTATATATTTCCAAATAACTAGAAGAGTTTGAAAGTTTTCTGGGGTTTTTTTGGGGGGGTACCAGGGATCGAACTCATGTCCTCGTGCTTGCCAGGCAGGCGCTTACACTGCTGAGCTAAACCCCCAGCCGCCATGAAAGTTCTTAACACAAAGAAATGATAAATGTTTGAGGAGATGCAAATGTTCATTTCTTTTTTTCTTTTTTTTTTTTTTGTCTTTTTGAGGCAGGGTCTCAATGTGCAGTTCAAGCTGGCCTTGAGCTCACTTTGTAGCCCTACACTGGTCTTGAACTTGCAACGATCCTCCTGCCTCAGCCTCCCGAGTGCTGGGATTACAGGCGTGAGCCACCACGCACGGCCAAATGTTCTTTTCTGATTTGATTATCACACACTGTATACATGCACTGAATTATCACACTATACCTTATAGACAACTATTATGTGTCAACTAAAGTAAAAAATTAAAAAATGATAACTGATATGTTAGACCAGACAAAATGATAAAAGTCTGGAAAGATCTGAAGATACATGGCCAGAGATGCAACCTGCCTAGCAATTGCAAAGCTCAATTTCTGTTACCAAAAAAAAAAAAAAAAAAAA